>PVIC010004639.1:0-61572 GCA_004025085.1 Thryonomys swinderianus
GGAGGATTGCTGAGTTCAAGCCTTGCCAGGAGTACATAGTGAGCTCAGGGCCAGCCTGAACTACAAAGCGAGACCCTGTCTCAAAAAAAAAAAAAAAAAAAAAAAGAGTGCCACAGGTGCTTGCATTTGTCCAAACTCATCAAGTTGTATATATTGCATATGTGTGGTTCATTGTCAATTATATATAATAAGGTTGTTCATAAAAAGAAAAGAAACAGCTATTCAACCATTCAAGCAAATTCTGTTGGATACCACTGGATGGGTACTTTTAAGCAACATGAATGTTTTCCAGATGGGTGTGGTGTCACTGTTTCTATAATATATAGCTTTAGATAACTACAAAAAATAGAAAACACTAATTGTATGGTATGTTTCTAATGAAATAACACTCCTATATTTTTTAAATTTATTTTTTGTTTGTCTTTCACAGCTTGTGTGTGTGTGTGTGTGTGTGTGTTCCTGCATTTCTTGGTGCAATCTATTTTTTCCACTACCTAGAATTAGAAATCAATTCTTTTGTTTCAAATGTGAATTCCCTCCTCTAATTATAAGCTGCTATTTCATATAACAAAAGAATTGATTTCTCAAAGCTCTATTCAGACATTAGCAAAACCAACAATTGGAATTATCATTCAAATCACTGTCCCTTATAAGCATTGACAGGCAGTGCTGAGATATAACCTTATTTTTAGACTCATCTCTATATTCATCTACTTTACGACTTTAACTCAATCATATCCAATGGCAGGAATCTTTCTTTGCCTCCTACATTTCAGCTTGCTCCCTCCTTTAGTACAGTGCTACAAACTTGGATTTCCTACTGACTGAAACAGCAGCTGTGTATTTATTCAAGTTACATGGAGATTAAATTTCTTGAATAATAATAAATACATATTAAATGAATTATTCTAACATGGGATTGCTTAGGTACTTTAGGTAATTTCTACTTGGTGTCTCCTTTGGAACTGGCTTAACTTGTGAGGAAGTTTAAAACTCAGCTTTGTGATCTGATCATTTTCACTTTGCTCTGAGATGAAACTCTTCTCTTTCCTGTGCATTGCTCTATCTCACAAATCACAGAATGACTTGTGAACCACATTTCCAAGATCCCTGTCAAACTGCTTCATTCGGGCCTGGCCAACAGAGAGATGCTGGCTGGAGACTGTAGTTGAAAAGCCAGGATATATTTTCTACTCTCAGCTTCTGGAGGTATCATTTATGTGTCTACAGAAACTCTGGTTTCCATGCTCATAAGATAACCCCTTCCTCTGCTTTCCTAGCTTCCACCTTGCAGCAACTCTTATGAAAGTACCTCTTGCCAGATGGTCAGTCTTCCATGGGTCTTAATTCCCCTCAGTGGCCGGTTATTACTGCACTCTCGAGTAGCTTTTATTTCAATCTTCTAGCTCTTGCAAAGGAAGCACGCACCCTGGGCTCTGGTAACACCAGCTCCTTCTGTATTCTCCCCAGCCCTAGTCATGGCAGGAACTTTTTGCATTTCACAACCTCTAGGTTATCTCCTCTAGTTCTGTTGTTCTGTCAGTTTTAACAGCTTGAACTAGTTTTCTATATATGAATCTCTTTGTTGAACTATCTGACATGATATCTGTTTTCCTGGCTCTGCTGTGACTGATAAACCTTGATACTGGAGTATCTAAAAGCAGCATGTAGGTACAAAAACAAATGGCTTTAGGGTCAGAAGAGCTAAGTTTAAATACTGAGCATATCAGCTTCTTAGTGTATGACTAGAAAAGGTACTTCGTGTTTCAATATCCTCATCTTTAAGATGTAGAAAATAATTCCAGTTCCGTTGGTTGATCATAAATATTGAATGAGGCAATTTAAGTGAATGCACATGGAAAATATCTAGCAGGAGATACTTGATGAATATTCAAAAGATTGTAGAAGTGTTTTCTTCTTTCGTTTTAGGAAACATCTTTACTGTTCTGGCTTTACCTCTTGTATCTTTAATTGGCAGATATCAAACAAGATTGGTATAAAAGGAAATCTAATCCTTTCAAGTTCATATGCGTTTTAATCACATTGGTGTTTACTCAGAGCTTATTTGAGGGATATATTCTTGCAATTTAAAAAACTGTCTAATTTATCATAATCCATATGCAGATTTTGGGGTATTTTTTTCATTTAAACAAAATTTAATTGTCTACTCTTGTATGTAGTGAACATTGTACCTCAAAACTTTATCAAAACTTTACTATTTCACATTTTAGGGAGAACTTTTCTATTTGAAGTACTTTTCCATACAATGATAATTTTATAGTGTGTTTCTTTTCCTAAAAATATGTACATACATCTCAGAAACATACATTTTCTGCAAACATTTCAGTATGTTTTATACTCATAATATTTCTTGAGTGGTACTCTTTACATGTATGACATATTAATAGAGCCTTTCTGCCTTTCTTTTATATTTTCATAGCTTCTTTCTACTGTGAATCATGTTCAATCTTTTCTGAAAAATATTTATTCTAAACATCTGAATTTTTCTGTCCCTGAAGAACAGTTGAAGAAACTATCCACAGTCATTAAAACTTCCCTTCTTGGGCTGGAGATTTAGCTCAGTGGTTCCAGTGCCTGCCTCGCAAGCGCAAGGTCCTGAGTTTGATCCCGGGTAACCACATATAATGCTGGGCATGGAGACTCACGCCCACCAGCCACCAATACCACATACCACAGTGCCGGGCGTGGTGGCTCACGCCTGTAATCCCAGAACTCGGGAGGCAGAGACAGGAGGATTGCTGAGTTCGAGGCTTGCCTGGGCTATGTAGTGAGCTCAGCGCCAGCCTGAACTACAAAGCGAGACCCTGTCTCAAAAAAAAAAAAATACTTCCCTTCTTATTGTCACCATGACATCCCTTTCTGGTAACCCAAACATGAATGGTGTGGAATATAGACTAAATTATAACCAAACTGTGGCTGTATTATAAGCAGTGAGGTGGATTCAGCTATCAGCTACTAAGCTTTGCATTCTATCTTCACCAAGTACCTTTAGATTCCTTTGCTTAGAATTAGAGCAACCTCAAATATTAGACAACAACTTTTTAACTATTTTAACTTTAAACACATTTTATTTTGAGCTCTAATGTACATCGAGAAAAAATGTATAAATCCAGGATGCACATTATAGTCCCTTCTCACACAATTGGCTTCTGTTTTATAACCCTAAAGACCCAGGGATAAACAGCCATCAATGTAAATACTTCCCTCAGACCCTGCCATAATTACTACTTTTCTGTACCAAAGAAAATGTGAATGTTATGGAACTTACTCTCTTCTTAATTTTATGGTTTCATCTCTTAAATAAGTATGCTTAGGATTTATGCGTACCTGATTTTTGTACATTAGTTGAATGAAATAATCTAGAAAAAGTATATAGGTTCTTCCCGACAGCATAATCTTTATGGAAAAAGCTCTAAATTGTTCATGTTTATGCTTTAGAGTATTTCATGTTTTGACTTACTAAAATTTATTTATTTTGTTTTTCAATTAATTTGGCATTATTGCCTCTTCACGAGGTTGCAAACATCAATGCTAAGATGTTCTACACTCTGCTTTGTGCAAATGGGCCTCTAGTTCTGTTGGATAGAGATGTGTATTTAGAAAGGCTGAGTCAAAGCTTATCTTCAGCTGTACTGTCAAGTGAAGAAAATCAAAATGGAGTACCACTGGTTCTGAGCACTTAAAATGGATTTGGGAGGCCATTTTAAATCCAATTTCAGACATCTTGACAGCTGATTTGAATTAGGTTGCTTGTCTGGATGCATGCGGACCTTTGGACTGAGGCAGACCATAAATAATTTGCTTGCATTAGCCATTTGTAAACCCAACCCACAATCTATCCTCATTCCTTCCTCTGCTTCCCCTAAATTACCTGTAGATTGTAACTGTACCCTTTCCCTTTCTTATAAAACATATTAATGCTTAATACTTTAACAATTCCTAACAAGGGAATGATGTAACCATTACTCACTTTGTGGGTTTAAGCATGAAATTTGGGCACTATGTTTTAAAATCATGGAAATCATTTTAAAAAACTAGTGACTCTCTGTTTTCTCAGACTGCAATCCTGACTAGCCCCAAATAAATGGAATTTCTTTGTTCTTTGTTCTCAACTAGATTTAATTCTGTTGCCTATGTGATAATGACTGAGCACTGACCCAAGGCCTTGACCCTATAGCCCCACCCCTTTAGCTTTTATTACTATTTTTCAAAACAAATTGGTGCATAGTTTCACCAAGTTTCCCAGAATGTCCTCAAACTCACAGCCCTTCTGCCTCATCTTTCCACACAGCTGTTAAGTCACACGTCTATACCCACCTCAACTATTTTGATTTTGTTCTTAGGTAACATTCTCAAATTTTACTTCAACACACTTTAAACAATTTACATTCTTACCATCATCTCGTAGAGTTGCTATTACATGTATACTTTCAACACTTTGCATTGTGTATGTGTTCCTTCAGTGTTACTGATATCTTATTACAATTTAATAGACCTTCTGGTGACCACTAATGAATTCAGCATATTTTATATGTTCTGAGACCACATTTTTTTTTATTTTCATGATAGAAACGGGGAGCTTAAAGTAGTAGTTCACTTTTTTGTATGGAAATACACATAACCAAAATTTAGTATCTTAAAGTATCTTTATCATTTTAATGCACAGCTTAGTATATTAACTACATTCATAAAGTTATGCAATTATAATCACCATTTATCTCTATAACTCTCTGTTTTTTCCAGTACTGGGGATTGAATCCAATATAATTTTGTATTGACCCATAGCCCTAGCCCTAATTTTTAATTTTCAGACAAAGCCTTGCAATGTTCCAGGTGAGGCTTGTGCTGGTCATCCTCCTGCCTCAGCTTCCCAGAGTACTGAGATTACAGGCATGCACCACCACTCCTGAAACTGTAGATCACTCTCTTTCACATTCATCGAACAGTCCCTTCTCATATTTCGCATTTCCCAGGCTCTGACAATAACTGTTTTGGTCTTTATGACTTGATTACCCTAATATTTATATAAGCACAATCATACAGTATTTTTCCTTTAGTGACTAGCTTTCTTCACTCAGTATAGTGTCCTTGAGATTGATTTATATTGTAGCATATTGTAAAATTTCCTTCCTTTTTAAGTCTGTGTACATGCACACCTGCATGTGCACACATACACATTGCTATCCATTCATCTATTAATGAACTTATGAGTTGCTTCCATGTTCTACCTATCTTGACTACTGCTCCTGTGAACACAGGCATGCAGATGTTAGTAAGACCTTATTTTAAATCATTTGGTATATACTGTATACCTGGAACTGAAGTCACTAAATCATATGAAAGTTCTTTTTAATTTTTGAGGAACCGCTGAGTTGTTTTTCACAATGGCTGCATTTTACATTACTGCCAGCAATGAAAAAAGGCTGAAATTTCTCCACGTTGTCACAAAAATTTCTATTTCTTTTTTACTGCTGTTGCTGTTTTTTAATGGTACTCATCATAATGGGTGTGATGTAATAGTACATTGTATGTTTAATTTCCATTTTTCTAGTGATTAGTGAAATGGAGCATTTTCCCCTGTCCTTATTAGCCTTTGTATAGCTTCCTTGAAGAAATGTCTGTTCAAGAGCTTTGCTCAATTTTAATTGAGCCACTTATTTTTGTTATTACTAAGTTTCAGGAGTTCTGTCACAGAATATTAATCTTTATAAAATGTGTTTTTCAAGTATTCCACCATTCTTTTCATCTCCTCTTTATGCTCTTTATACTTACCAAATTTGAAAATTTTCAAAGTACAATTTGTCTATTTTCTTTTGTTGTTCGTGCCCTTTGTGTTTATCTAAGAAATCATTTATATATACAGTGCCATGCAGCTCTTTCCCTGTTTTCTTCTCAGAGTCTTATTTGGGTCTTTGATCCATATTGAAATAACTTTTGTATATCATAAAATGTAACAATTGGCCTTTATTTGTTGCATGTGGACATCCAGTTTTCTTACCATTATTTGATGAAGATATCACTATTCATTTATCATGTATTCTTCTTTATTTATATATTTTCTAAAAATTTTATTAACATATTAAGCATTAAAGACAATAGCAAGTCCTTACAAATGAATAACCAAACCAATAGCTGTTGAGAATATATTTGACTCATTACTTTATCTTAGTACACAGTCTAAAAACCCCTCATTATTTGCAAAGACTCTGTTTCAATTTTTTCCTACTTTTGTGATATTCTTTTTTTTTTTTTTTTTTGAGACAGGATTTCAGTTTGTAGTTCAGTCTGGCCCTGAGCTCACTATGTAGCCCCGACAACCCTCCAACTCAGCAATCCTCCTGCCTCTGACTCCCGAGTGCTGGGGTTACAGGCTTGAGCCACCAAGCCTGTCATTTGTGGTATGTGGTACTGATTGCCAGTGGGTGTGAGTTACCACACCCAATACTGTTGTATGTAGTTACAACAATATTGTTGTATGTAACTACAGCAGTACTGTTGTATGTGATCCCTGGATTGAACCACAGACCTTCTGCTTTCTAGGCAGGCACTGGAACCACTGATCTAAATCTCCGACCCTACTTCTGTGATATTCTTTTTTACTTTACCTTCTTTCCTCTTCCCCACCTCTCCTCCCTGGTTCCCCTTCTCCCTTGAACATTTTATTCCTAGTTCACAATATTTATTATACATAATGGTTCTCATGTACACTTTCAGTTTCTTGGACCAGAGAAACTATTTGATATTTACACATGTACATCTTATATATTTCTCTTAAGAGTATGGCCTCAATAAATAGGTCACAGATATGTAAATACCATATCTTAACATGTATTCTTGGCCCATTTGTCAAGATTAATTGACTGTTGACTTTAAATTGGTGTATTTATGGGCTCTTCATTCTATTGGTCTGTATATCTCATTTTACAAAATTTTTTCAATATTTTGATTATCACTAAAATATAAATTTTAGAATAGCTTAGTGTAAACTGTGAAATCAAGAAACATGGTGTTTCCAAATGTGTTTATTCTTAGGATTAGTTTGGCTAGTCATTCTTGTAGTTTCATGTGAATACAATTATATCTTTTATTATTTCTGTGAAAAATATCAATGCTATTTTAATGGAAATTTTATGGATGTGTAGATCTCTTTCAGTGGTATGAATATTTTAAGCTATCAGTCATTCCAATACATGAACATGAGATGCTTTTCCACTTATTTTGTCTTCTTTAATTTCTTTAACAATGTCTTAACAGTTTACAGAATACAGATCTTTTGCCTCCTTGGCTAACTTTATTCTTAAGTATTTCATTCTTCTTGATGGTATTGTAATTAAAATCCTCTTTTATTTTAAAAGTAGTTCACTGTTAATAGAAATATGACTGACTGTTGTATGTTGATTTTGTATTCTGCAACATTATTCACTTATTAGCTTTAACACTTTTTGGTACAATCTTCAGGCTTTCATACATATTAGAAGTTATTTTTTACTTATTCAGGAAATGTGTTCTTTATTATTTATATATATCATAAATGTATTATACTATATTTTACTTCCATAATCGCATCTTTAATAAACAATATGAACTAAACTTATTTAAAGTTACTACATTAAATTTAAAATTTTTATAGTCTAATCAAAAGGAGTTCAGCAAGATTTTCAAAAAATATTAGTAAATCAAATCCAGTGGAACATTAAAATGATAATTCATCATTACCAAGTGGGATTGTTTTGCCTGAGAATGTTAAGGTAGTTCATTTTAATTAAATTATTCAATATAGTGCATTATCTTAATAGAAGAAAATAAAAAGGATAATTTTTCTCAAGTGGTGCAGAAAAAGCATTGACAGAAAGCCAGTGCCCTGTCATTATAAAAAATTTTTTTTCAGAAAATAAAAAGAGTGAGAATTCCTCAACATGATAAAGAATGTTATAGAAATGTATAGAGATAAATTTCACTATCTGTTAATTATGTTCACACTCCTTTTGATTGAAATCATGCCCTATTTATCTGGCTGTACTTGACATATTTGATCACTACACAATGTATATATAAATAAAAGCATTATACTGTACCTAATAAATATGTGAACTATTTATTATGTCAGTCAAAAGATCACAATTAACACTATATACTAAATGGTGAATGATTAGACATGAGAAAGCATGTCCATTTTCACTGCTGCTATTCAACATGGTACTTACTGTAAACTAGCCAGTTTCAGATAAGTAATACATAAAAGGCATCCAAATTGGAAAAAGAGAAATAAAGTTATCACTATTTCCAGATGACATGATAAAATAGAAACCCAAAGATCCCACAACAAAGTTTCTAGAATTAATACATAAATTTGTGGGATACAGAAAAAAAAAGAGAGAAATCAGTTTTTATTCTCTACATCAGCAGAAAGCAATTTAAAAATAAGTTAAGAAAGACAACAATTTTATTTACAATTATTAGTAAACAACTGAACTCTTACAAATAAATATAACTGGGCCGGAGGGTTAGCTCAGTGGTTCCGGCGCCTGCCTTGCAAGCACAAGGTCCTGAGTTCGATCCCCGGTAACCACATATAATGCTGGACGTGGAGACACGCCCACCAACAATCAACACCACATACCACAATGCCGGACGTGGTGGCTCACGCCTGTCATCCCAGCACTCGGGAGGCAGAGACAGGAGGATTGCTGAGTTCACGGCGGCTTGCCTGGGCACCATAGTGAGCTCAGGGCCAGCCTGAACTACAAAGCGAGACCCTGTCTCAAAAAGCAAAAAAAATAAAATAAAATAAAATAAATAAAAAAATAAAAAAATAAATATAACTAAGGAGGTGAAAGACTTGTGCATTGAAACTTTAAACTATTTAAAAAAATAAGGAAAACCTAAATAAATGGTAAGATATTTCATGCTCAGTTCTATGAATAGTCATAATTGTAAAATAATAATATTACCCAAAGAAATATATAGATATACTGTAGTCACTGTCAAATTCCCAACAACATTTTCTGGAGGGATGGAAAAGTGACCCTCAAATTTATATATAATTTGAAGGGGCCCTCATATTTACAACAATCCTGAAAAAGAATATAAGTGATGACTTGCATCTCCAAACGTTGAAACTTAACTACAAAGCACTAGTAATTAAAAAGTGTAACATTTGTCTAGAGACATATATAGACAAATAAAATCAAATATAAATTTAAAATGACTCTTCACATATATGACCACTTGATGCTTTCAACAGTAATGCTCAAACTATTCAATGGTGAAGTCTGTCTTGAAGAATAGTGCTGGAAAAGCTAGATAATCTTTCTTGAAAGAAAATTTGGATCCTTACCTTATACATCTATAGAAAAAATTAACTCAAAATGGATCAACGATGTAACTAGAGTCAAAACTATAAAACTTTTAGAAAGTTTAAAGGACTATCTTAGCATACTCCTGCAGATTTCTGAATAATAAATTATTAAAATACCAGGTACCTAAATGTTCACAGGATTTCTCCTGCCCTTCTACTTACATACTTTAATGTCATATCCAAATTACTTTCCATATTTTGTGTTCAATGTCTATTAAATTTATATCATACTTGACAACTTCATGATTTGACAGATCATAAAATACGTGGTAGTGAGGAATTCATATAGCTTCTATAATGAAAGGGGTCATTTCACCTTAGGCTGGTATTATATTCCACAAAAATATCCAGATGATTGAGTTCTCTTTGAATTATGTTGTGAGAGAAAGCAGGTACATGATTAGTTTCAGAGCAAACCTGTATATGTATACATACATATATAGATATATATACACACACATACTCCAAGTTTGTTGGCTGTTATTTCTTGTGCAAGCAGGGTAAAGGTCACATCAAATTAAAAAGCTTCTGGGCCAGAGATTTAGCTCAGTGGTTCCGGTGCCTGCCTGGCAAGCCCAAGGTCCTGAGTTTGATCCCCGGTAACCACATACAATGCTGGGCGTGGTGACTCACGCCCACCAGCCAGCAATACCACATACCATAGTGCAGGGCGTGGTGGTTCATGCCTGTAATCCCAGCACTTGGGAGGCAGAGGCAGGAGGATTGCTGAGTTTGAGGCTTGCCTGAGCTACATAGTGAGCTCAGGACCAGCCTGAACTACAAAGCAAGACCCTGTCTCAAAAAAAAAAGAACTAAATATATAATTATATATATTATATACAATATATATCACATTATATATAATAGTGTATAATATTATAATATATACTATATATAATAGTATATATTATTATATATAATATATAAGAACTAGTATATATATATATATATATATATATATATATTAAACCCCATAAATTTAAAGACCTAATTATAAAGAGGCATCTGAAATGAATAGACACTTCTCAAGTACAGGAATACAAATGGCTAATAGATGAGAAAACATTCAAAATTGATGGTCATTTGAGAAATGCAAATTAAAACAACACTGAGATTCCATCTTGCTCCAGAAAAATGGCTCATATCAAGAACTCAACCAATAACAAATGCTGTTGAGGCTGGTGGGAGAAAGGAATGCTCCCCCATTGTTTGTGGGAATGTGATCTGTAAAGGAAGACTGTGGAAATCAGTATGGAGATTTCTCAAAAATCTAGACAAAAGGTAAAACTCCATTTGACTCAGCTATTCCCCTTCTAGATATCTTCTCCATAGAGCCAAAGGCATCACACCACAATGATATATGCATTCCTATGTTTATTCATAATAGCTAAATGTTAGAAACAGCCTATATGTCCATCAACTGATGGATGGGTAAAAAATGTGGTATTTATACACAATGGAGTGCTTCTCTGATATGAAGAAGTAAAAACTTGAATCACTTCTGGGGAAACCGATGTACCTTGACACCATAGTTAAATGAAGTAATTCAAACACACAAGGTTAAATATTACAGGGTTTGTCTTATATGAAAATCTCAATGCAAAGTACAAAATGAAATGCAGAAAATAGGAAAAAAGCAGAGAAAAATATATTGCAATCTAGTGCAGACACTGTATCTAAAAGTGTACCTTGACTTACTACAGTGTTTTTACATGTTTTTATGCCCTATTAATCTTGTTTTCAATTTGTATATATTATGATTAACTTTATAAGGTCTCATAATATAGATAAATGGATGTGATGATGCCAAGATGAACAGAGAGATGGAGGGAGGGGAAAACACAGGAAATTGAAATATGTTATGTACGTGTACCAATCCCCTACAGTGACTCTAGTCATTAGTACTGCAAAAATTTACTAATAAAGGTTTTTTTAAAAATCAGAAAAAAGGAAAAAGTGGCTTTAAAAATGTTGGGATGTGTGTGTGTGTGTGTGTGTGTGTGAGAGAGAGAGAGAGAGAGAGAGAGAGAGAGAGAGGCTGAGATTGAGTTGAAATGACTAAATTGAAATGTGTGTATTTCTTGTATCAGTAGCCTCCTACAAAGGCCATGGGCCATGTAGATCTCTTATCATAAATTTACCACATCAGACAAATATTTAGAATGATTCTTTCTTAAAGTATGTAGTAGCCCAGGGATATCTAAAGCAATATATAATATTCCCTTTAGTTTCCTGGACACCCATCTAAATCTGATTGTTCATCTGGGATTGGACATTGTTTCAAGATTCCTTTTCAATCTGAACCAAGCCATTTTTTTAAATTGGTCAATTATATTGTACATTATAGATACACATCACAGTTACACTCCACAATGAGAATTTGTAGCGTTGTATGACACAACTTGAACTAAGACTTAACTGTTTCTACCATTATAGCTCTTATTGTTAGAGTATTCCAACAATTACTAAATATATTCATCAAATATACACTTGAGAACTGGGGAAATGATCATAGATTTGTTACATAGACTCACTGGATCCACTGCAAGATGGTCTTAAACCAGAACTCTACTTACCACCTGTTTCTTCCACGTCTACAGCAGAGTACTGATGTCGTTTTCTTTTTTTAACTTTGTTATCAGTATAACTCAAACTGTGTTTAACAGCCCATGGGAATTCACAGTATTCCCCTTTCCTTACTCTAGTAAATAATCCTAGACCTTTTATGCAGTAGCCAAGGGAATCACTACTATGTAATGTTTGCTATGATATATCCTTCCCACCAGTCACAAGGCTGTGGTATAATAACTCTGTTTTGGAAACTGGCAAGACATTAGGATTTTGTACTGCACCATTGCACACCATCCTTCTGTTTTCCTGCTTTGGCTCTTCCTGCTGTGAATCATTTGGATCCTTCAGAAATAATGGCTTCTTTTACCTCAAATGCTTCTAAAGTGTTTTCTTTCTTTTTAAAAAATAAATTTATTGGTATATTTTAGGAATACGTTATGATCACATTCCTTCTTGGGAATTTGTACCTACACATGATATATCTTAATTCTTATTTTTGTCCATTCCCCTGCCCTCCCTTCACTCCCCAGCACCTCCCATATACATAAAGCTTTGTTTCTGTTTTTACCTTTTTACCATCAAATATTTTCTTTCCCTTCTTTGTTTTCCCCTGCCCCCACCTAGTACTGTTGCCCTTGGAACAATTTCCTCCTATTTCACAATACCTGTCAGACATTTTGGAACTCATTTACACCTTCAGTTTCTCACACTAGAGAACACATCTGTACTCTATTTATTTCACTTATGAATATGGCTTTCAAGGCACATCCATTTAGCTATAAATGTCTCTTATCACTTTATGACTAATACTCCATTGTATTAAAAATCCACATCTTGGGCCAGAGATTTAGCTCAGTGGTTCCAGTGCCTGCCTCGCAAGCACAAGGTCCTGAGTTCGATCCCGGTAACCACTTACAATGCTGGGCATGGAGACACACGCCTACCAGCAATCAATACCACATACCACAGTGCCGGGCATGGTGGCTCACGCCTGTAATCCCAGCGCTCGGGAGGCAGAGGCAGGAGGATTGCTGAGTTCAAGGCTTGCCTGGGCTACATAGTGAGCTGAAGGCCAGCCTGAACTACAAAGCAAGACCCTGTCTCAAAACACACACACACACACACACACACACACACACATCTTTATCCAGTCTCCAGTTGATGTGCACTTGAGTTGTTTCCAAACTTTAGCTATTACGAACTCTGCTGCTATAAGCATGGGTGTGTATATGTCACTAAGGTATGATCCTTTTAATCCTTTTGTGAATATACCCAGCAGGGAAATAGCAGGGTCAAATGGGACCTCTACTCTTAGCTTTCTGAGGAATCTCCACACTGATCTCCACAGTGGTTGCACCAGTTTACATTCCCACCAGCAGTGGAGAAGGGTTCCTTTGTCCCCACTGCCTCACCAGCACTTGTTGTTGGTTGATTTCTTGATAGCAATAATTCTTTCTGGTGTAGAATGGAATCTCAGTGTTGTTTTCATCTGAAAGAATGGCTACTATCAAGAAAACAAACTGAAATCAAAAATGTTTTCTTAACAGTAAGAATATTATTTTCCACTACTCTAATTTTCTCCCTTTCTATGTTTGTACTTCCTTTACTATCATTGACAAACTTGTATTTCATTACCAACAGTGCATTTAATGATTTATTTCATCTTAAAATATGCAAAATATAGCTGGAATGCTAACATACTACACTATGACAAAAGTCAAACCTATTTATAGAATTGAATAACTGCGATTTTTTCTTCTTTAGATTTAGATTTCATAGTCAAAATATTATATTTGAAAGTTTGTTTCATGATTTTTAAACTTTTTTTAAAATTTTCACTTGAATAAAGTTATTGAGCAGGGCATGGTGCCGCATGCCTGTAATCCCAGAACTCAGGATGCAGAGGGAAGAGGATTGCCACAAGTTTGAGGCCAGCCTCAGTTGCATAGAGAATTCAGAGCAAGCCTGAACTACAAAGGGAGACATTGTCTCAAAAAACAAGCAAACAAAAAGTAAAGTGATTGTATTAGAAATAGTTAGGTTATGTTTTTCTATTTATATTCCATTTCAGTGATTTTTCCAATCCTTCTTTATTCTGCTTTATTTTTTCTTCACATATCTAAAATTCATCAAATTTTGGAATCTTTCTACCATTCCCTCAACTCTTTCCTTTCTCATCCATCTGATTTACTTCTCCCATTTTTTAAAATTGTTTGACAATGGGGCCGGAGGGTTAGCTCAGTGGTTCCGGCGCCTGCCTCGCAAGCGCAAGGTCCTGAGTTCGATCCCCAGAAACCACATATAATGCTGGGCGTGGAGACACGCCCACCAACAATCAACACCGTATACCACAATGCCGGACGTGGTGGCTCACGCCTGTCATCCCAGCACTCGGGAGGCAGAGACAAGAGGATTGCTGAGTTCGCGGCGGCTTGCCTGGGCCACCATAGTGAGCTCAGGGCCAGCCTGAACTACAAAGCGAGACCCTGTCTCAAAAAAAAAAAAAATTGTTTGACAATGTTGAAAAATCGTATATCAGTATAATTTGAATTTATTAGAATATATATCAGAATATATATTCTATATATATATAGAATATATATTAGAATATTAGAATATATTAGAATATATTCTATATATTATTCTATATATATTCTCAATATATATTCTATATATAATCTCAATATATATATGTTCTCAATATATATTCTATATATATAATATAGCCACAAATACATATATATATATATATATATAGCCACTTGATTTCATCCTTTAAATTCACTTATTAGGATATTAGTCATTACCTGTAATGTAGATCTCAAATATTTTTCTCAAAGTCATTTGTCCTTTGGCTGTGCATGTTTTATTTTTCTTCCATTCTTTTAATAAATGTTTCTTTAATTTTAAACAGTAGAATTATATCCTTTCTTTTAGTGTGACTGAACTTTGAGTCATTGTTGTGAAAGCTGTTTTTTGGAGTTTGAATAGGTTATTAGTGCATTATTTTCTTAGTGTGTTTTTTGGCGACTAGCAGCAACCATTATGTACATGATGCATGCTCATCTGCTGATTGATCTCATTGGTGAAAATCAGCATCTAGACCTGTAATTAGAAAAGCTTCTCTGAATTTGCTTTTAGTTTGTTTGTTTTTCAGTACTGGAGATCGAACTCAGGCCCTTGTGCATCCAAGTTTGGCATGGTATCACTTGAGCTAAATCCCCAGCCTTTGCCTTTATATTTTCTGACTCCTAGTCTAGCTTGTGTTTCAGAATTTCCAGCCTGTGATCTTCCTTCCTCACTGCATGATTTTTAGGCTGCATAGTAAATCATCAGATATAGAGAGAATGTTTTAAAAAGTTTGTTTACCCAGTTCCCATAGTTGGAAAAGCCAATTATCTATAACAGCCCTCCTTCCCTCCACCAATCTGACCTTCTTTCTTTCTCCTATCATCTATCTATCTATCTATCTATCTATCTATCTATCTATCTATCTATCTATCTACAGTATCTATTTACTGTTTAATCTTCCACATATCTGCTTTTCTGGATGAAGCCTTACAGATAGATGAAAAATTTCCATTGTTAAATTATTTTGGGAAAATGCCACATTGTGAGACACAATCCTTGTATGATAGATGTCACATCAAAGACTCTAAGAAAATATGAAATAAAGAAATTATTCATTTTCTTCAGTATGGCCTTGCTTTGCTTTTTTTTTTTTTTTTTTTTTTTTTTTGTGGTACCAGGGATTGAACTCAGGCCCTTGTACATCCAAGATTGGTGCAGTACCACTTGAATTAAATCCCCAGCCCTTGCCTTGCTTTCTTGACTTGAGACCAAAATAGCTTCTCTAAAATTGGCTCCCATTTTATACAGGAAATTTTTCAAATAAAATTTTGTGAAATGAATATGTGTTGTGCAACATGCATGTAATAAACAAGGGTATTTTATTGGCACAGCATGCAGTGGTCTACCAATACCAGATTGGAGACCCAGAAAAATGGTTACCAGATCATTTTAAAGGCAATATTAGGTCACACAGAGGAAGGGGTAGGGGTTATTTTCAGGAAGGGGTAGAGTTATTTAAAGGAAGGGGTAGGGTACTTACTAGGGATTGGCTAACAATTGGATCTATCATACTCATCGGGTGGTCATTGGTAGAGGAGGAACAGGAAATACAGTTATCTTGTGGGAGGGCTAACTAGGCTGAACAAAGGAGTTTTGTTTTTGGTGGGAGCAGTTTTAGCTATTAGCTCATCCTAAGGTTTTTTGTTTTTTGTTTTTTTTTAATTAACTCAGCCAGCAAGGTCGCTGTTACTTAATGACCTTGTTAACTTGCCACACTTGCAACCATTTCAGGAACTTTGCACAAATGTACCAGTTGTTTTTACAGATTACATATTACAGGATGTTCTTTTTTTTTTTTTTTTTTTGAGACAGGGTCTCACTTTGTAGTTCAGGCTGGCCCTGAGCTCACTATGTAGCCCAGGCAAACCTGGAACTCAGCAATCCTCCAGTCTCTACCTCCCGAGTGCTGGGATTACAGGCGTGAGCCACCACGCCCAGCATTTACAGGATGTTCTTTACAAAGTACAGAGTTTTTTTTACAGCTTTTAACATCAGATGGGGTGACTCACAGAATGAAGATTTTTTTGGTCCCAGCAAAAAGTTTATTTGGGCTCATGGCTTCAGAGATTTTAGTTAAAGATCACCTAGCTCCATTGCTTTGAGACTGAGGCCAGGTAGAGTGTCATGGACGTTGGGATTGTGGCAAAAGTTGTTCTTTTTCCTTGTAGTAACCAACAAGCTAAAAGAGAGGGGAAAAAAAAGGCCTGAGGTCAAGACAGAGCCACTAAGGATATGTTCCACCTATTCCCTGCAACTGGGCCCACCTCTTACATTTCTACTACTCCCAACAATTCATTCAGTTATAAAACCATCAATATTAAGCCAGTGGTGAGCTGAGAGCCCTCATGAGCCATTTACTTCTCCAAAGTTTTACCTCCGAACATTGCTGCATTGAGGACCAAGCCTTCAATACATAAATTTTTAGGGCACACTTCAGATCCAGACCATACCATGAGTTTAATTGCAAAGGAATTATATGTAGTCTTTCTCAATACTGAAACATAAAAACTACAAGTTTAGATAGTCTTTATGCATAACAAAACAAGGCTTTCCCTAAAATTTCATTCTTTTTGGCTTCTCTTCTTCAATAAATCTGACAAATAAACCACTCTAATTTTCTTCACTTTTTCATAACCCACAGTAACTAGGAGGCCTGTGTACTGATCATATGTACCAGTTGTTCATATCTATAGACAACTGAAAAGAGGGCAAGTGAGAATTTAAATCATTTCAACAAACATTTACTTCATGGGGCAGAGATGTATCTGCTGGGAGTAGGAAATGTCTTTCCTCATTAGCCCAAAAGATCTGTCAATGCTCCAAGATGCATGACTATGGGGAGATGCACACCTGGACAAGTGTCTACATCTAATCCCAAAGAAGATGCCATAGTTATTTGTTTATAATGCATCTAAAATGTCTATGCTGCTTTTATTGTGTTCATTTCATTGGGAGTGAATAGTGCTTTGAAGAAGATAAGTGATCTGCTTATAATCCCACAATAAATAACACAAATCCAAGCTGCATTTCTTTCTATTCCACTGCAATAGACAAGCTTCTTAACCATGTTGTTTCTATACACTATTGTAGGAAACAAGGGAAGGGAACATAACTAGGACCTTTGCCTTAGGTTCTAGTCTCCTGTGAGTGGACGCTACATGGTGAAATAACAACTAGGTAGAAATGAGGCTTAGAGAAGCTGAGCTTGGGCCTGATCCATGCTACTCTGGGTAGCAAAAGACCCCAGGCCCCAGCCTGCCACAACTTTATTCAGCACCTCTAGAGCAACAAAATATAACAAAGCCTCAGAGGGCAGAGCAGACACCTGCAATGGAGCCGTTCTACCCTTGAAGCATCACAGCATGTGGGACCACCACAGTCCTTGTTGTTACCAGAGATGAAGGTGAGTTGAGTCCAAAGTCCTAGGCAGCCAGGAAGGACTTCAATTTTGACCTTCCATTTTTTTCTCTCAAACAGGATTGTTCACAACATAGTTAGCTCCAAAGTCTGTCTGAAGGAAGGCCTGGTCAGTTTTGACCTTCCAATTATTTCTCCCAAACAGGATTGATCCCAACACACTACAAGTCTTGTGTTATTTTTTAAATTATTAACTGCTTCCTACCTTAAGAATTTTCTTTAAAATCTGAATTGTGATTCTACTCTGATAAATGGGAAATCAATGTCTTATATTCAACTGTATATTACTTGATATATATGTAATTTTAAAGTTAATTCTGTAATTTTATCTTGAAAATGTATTCTTACATATTTTTGAGTGTCATCTAAGCTCCTTTAGTTTCTGTCAGCTTTACTACTATCTGCAGCCACTTGTAGAATTGAAAACTGTAAATAAGCATCTTTTATGAAGTTTTAAAGTTACATATTATAACACGGAATGCTGTTACATGTTAGAACTATAAATACTAGAAGTGCACACTAATTTTGATTTATTTTGAAATAGTGCTAATTTGTATTGTACATTGTTGAAGTAGTATTATACTTTTTTTTAGTATTATACTTTTTAAACAAACATCTCTAAATATAATTTTTACTTCTCCTCCCCCATGAAAAGTAGTGAACCCTTTACTGACAAAATCAAGAAGACCCTAAAGAGAAGTATTTAATAAATCAGTAGTTAACAAATGTGTAGGCTAATTATTAAGTATCAGACAACTGAATATTTTGGGAGTATGGAAATTTCAGATATGTATAACAGCAAAACTTAGTAGCTTGTAAAAAGGCAATCCTAATGAAATAGGTTACAATGGAAGTTTTTTTCTATAAATTCTCTCTTTCCCAAATATGTCATGATCCTGAGTGAGCAAATAAGCTACATTAATTGCTGTGTAAAAATATCAAATGATGTGATCCAACTCGTAGCCTTTAAGATGTCATGGAAAATGTTCAAATTGTGTCAGACAAAGCATTCTATCTACAAACATTAAAGCAGCACTTCTTGGGGAAATTTTTTTTTTTTGTGGGGATTATCAACACTCATTTCACTTTCCCCACATTCATTATAAAACTATGACATGTAACTTTATAGGCAAATTTGGTCATTTTGAGTATGATTCATTCAAACTTCAACAAAAGCAGGGAAAATAAGAGTCTAGAACATCTTCCCTTCCATCATGAAATATAGAGGTATTATCAAAATACAGGAAAAACCGCTGTTATTTTGGCACTCAGAATCCACAGACTCATACAGTGGGTGTTACACACATTTCCTGAATTCCCCTCCCTCACCACACCATGAAAATGGAGCATAGGTCTGGAAGAGGACCTTCCTCTCAAACTTCTAAATATCTACACACCATAAGGATGTAAATAAGTAACAGGGAAACTGAGTTTTGGATCCCTATAACTGGCATCAGCCTGTTATTTTGCTGTGATAACTAAGATATTATTTACAACAGGCTTCCAAGATATTAAAGGAGAAATTAAATGAGAATTCAAAATTAGAACACTAACTTCTGACGCATTTCATCAGTGTAGCTTGAAACTTAAGAACGGTCGCCCTATGGCTTACAGATAACACAGGGTATTCATAATCGTACTGCTCATCTTTTTATTTCAACTTTTAGAAAACACTTTCCCATTTGTCAAGGATTTTACCTTCTGTATAGAACACAAATATCTTTTCTTCCTTTGGGAAATTAATTTCATACGGTTGTGATAGATAGGACCAACTCCCCCCTCCAACATTTTCTCTCTCTACTTCCTTGGCAACAATAATTAAACTAGTGGTTACTGCGAGACCAAGGGTTTTCTAACTAGTGTCTTTCAGAACATTTTCCCCCAGAGGTAGCATGAGCAGAGATCCTGTCTGATGAGAATGTTAAGCTGTAGATATTAAATGTATGGCTGCCAGCAGTACTGTAATTCCTTCTTCCTTAAGAGAAAATCAATATAAAATAAGCGGTGGCAAAAGTTGGAGTGAGAGAAAGCTAATGACACTGTTTAAGTTTTGTTTATAGTTATGACTGAGCTGAAATCCACCTTTCTTTTGTACAGGTACATACATTTCCATAACATTTTAAATTAAATCGAGTTTATCTTTGTTGTATTTGAGTGAAATATAAATGGGATGATAATGACCAAAAAAATACAAACTCCCACTTTTACTATCAGAATTAATTATTCTAATTTTATGCAGAGTATGAAAGCTCTTTCCAACTTTCACATAACTGATGTATTTTTTTAATTATACAAATATTGTGACTGATGATTGATATTTTGGAAACCAAAAAACTTAGTTTTCAAGAGAGGATGATTCACTCCTAGAAAGACCAAAATGAGCATTATGTTATAACATTTGAGGAAAGCGTTAGAGCCCTGAGAGTGCTGTGATGCACCAATAGTAGTGATAGCAACAATATCATCAGTCATATCATCTGATCATCTGTAGAATTCCAAATGTACTTTTTCAATTGAAAAATACTCTGCAGGGAATGAGGATTTAGCTCAGCACAAGTGCAAGATCCTGAGTTCGATCTGCTACCAGGTAAAAAGAAAAAATACTCTGCAAAATAAGCATTAAATATTTGGCATCATGGGAGAAAAAAGAATATTGCAATGTAATCTGTTTATCCTTACAAATTATTTGAGATGAAATTTTGAAAGAATTTTTTTATAATTAATAATACTGTTAGATGTGTGAGATATGGAGAAAAATAAAATGTTTCTATTGCTACTTATATTACTTTTTATCTCTGAAGTTCATAAAATCAAAGAGATTTTAAGGACACTGTAGATGTTTGAATATTGCAGATTTAAGTGATTAGGAACAAAGTGTTTTAATATTCTTTTCTGATCTATGTGTCAGTGATTCTTTTCAGAGTTAATTAGAAAAAGCTTAGCAGTAATAATAAAATATTTTTGTTTTTATTAGAATTATGCTTAAAAGTTTGCATAAAGTGTAGGTTCATTTAGTTACAAAGTCCGTCATATTTCAAATATATATATGTATGTACAGATATATGTGGGAATATATATGGAGGAGACAGATGAATTTAATTTTGATCTATGAAATGCTCTATTTCTACATATAATGCAATGAAAATTTTCAGAATATTCCTAACTTCTGACACACTGAAAATGTGAAGGTAAAAATCTAATCATTTCTTCTTATCATTTTATATGTTTTTAAAATTATACTGAATAAGCTATAAATCTTTATAAAATATTTATTAATTACATTCAAATGTGTTCTAAACTTTCAAAAGTATTCATTAGAAATAGTTTTTATTTTCTTACTTAGAAAGCAAATTGAGAATAAGAAATATTCAAAAACCATAAATAGCTACAATGTGATCAGATGGGATATCTGTTTGTTCTTTTAGATACAGCAACTGTTTCAGATTTTAGAGTAGCAGCAATTCAGCCTCCTTGCTGGAAACCAAGACCTTTCTTCTCTCATACACATTGTATTTTCCTGTCACTGATACCGCTAATGTCTTAGGGTCCAGCAAACTATATATACAACCCCAAAGGAGCCATGCACACCCTATAGTACAGAAATGCTGCCGAATGCTCTTGCTGTTTACCTCATTCAAACCTAGCAACACACTGCATGGGCCACAGCCATATATATGTGTGTGTGTGTGTGTGTGTGTGTGTATACATATACACGTGTATATATACATATATATATACGTATATATATATATGTATGTATATAATGCTTTTCTTACAGAACTTGAAAACTTTACACTTCCTCATAATAGGAGGTAATAGAATAATTCCTCTTTTAATTTTAGAAGATAGGTTTTGCTGCAGGCTATTTAACAATCATTTGCTTATGACAGTTCTCTGAATCTTCCTCACGTATCTCTTGCAGGGTACATGTATCAAAAATATCTGTATTGTGCTAGTCAGCTGTTGGTCATCCTGTCTGATCAACTCAGTAACACTGATGTAATGAATCTATATGACGTTCTCTGTGTGACTCAGACAACCCAGCGATCTTCAGGCCATATTATAATAGAGAACAGTAGCATTAACATGACCCTGAGGCAAAACTGTTCATGAAGTCATTTGTCTTTCCACATAAATTCAAACCATTACTGATCATTTGTTTTCCTGATTAAAACAAAAGAGCATGTTTTCCACATCAAGGGTCACACACCACGTACCTGAGGCCATATGAATTGTTCTAACAATGATACTGTGTCCAGCACAGCAGCAGCAATCCAAGCTACAGCCTGTTGTGTCTGCAGTAGTTTATAGTGGATCCATCCAGTGTTTGCACAGGGCAGACTGGAGATTGAGACAAAGCACAGACGGGAACACCATCACGATCGTCGCAAAGGTAACACCATCTTCAAAGGTAAAACTACATTGCAGCTTCCTTTTCAGATGCATTTGCGCTTTTGACAGTCTCCCTTGTCCAAGTAAGAGAATTTCAGAAGTTCCTCTTAGTTTTCCCCACTCTGATAGTATTTACTTCAAAAATATACTAAGTTCAAAGTATCAATATATGGGTAAATTCTCTATAAGTACAAATATAATTTCCAATAAATTAATGACACCATTATGTATTTTTCTGATTAAATACCCTCTTTTCCTTTATTAAAATAAGAATTATAGGGGCCGGAGGGTTAGCTCAATGGTTCCGGAGCCTGCCTCGCAAGCGCAAGGTCCTCAGTTCAATCCCCAGTAACCATATACAGTGCTGGGCGTGGAGACTCACGCCCACCAGCAATCAATACCACATACCACAGTGCCAGGTGTGGTGGCTCACGCATGTAATCCCAGCACTTAGGAGGCAGAGACAGGAGGATTGCTGAGTTCGCGGCGGCTTGCCTGGGCTACATAGTGAGCTCAGAGCTAGCCTGAACTACAAAACGAGACCCTGTCTCAAAAAGAAAAAAAAAATAAGAATTATAAATTAATTTGAAAATTATGATATAAATTTAATTTTAGGTAATTTTCTGAACTGGAGACTAATCCCTCTGTAACTCTTGATATAGCATCAAATTTCCAGAAAGGGTATTGAGCACTTATTTGTACAATTTCAAATCCCATATTTATACACAGGGGTATTGATGTCTAAGCATTTTGTTCAAAAATTTCAACTACAGAGTACATGCTTATTGTGGGTATAATTGACTCTTGTTTCATAATTCTGGAACGTTTGGAATAACTTCAGGAAATCTAGTGGGACTCAGTGTTTTTCGATGGTAGGCATGACTTGAGATAGTTTTGAAATGCCCATCTAATGCTTTTCATTCAAACATTTTAGTATATAAGATTTAACAACATTGGAAGCCTAATTTCATTTTAATGGTGCCTTAGCTGGGTAAGCACAATTTATTATGACAGGGTAAATTCAACTATTGTGTCTTTAACAATAAATAAGGAGCAGGGTTTGTAATAGAGAACAATAAAGCATTATGTTGATAAAGGCAGAATTGAAATGATGACAAAATATAGCAATCTGCTATCAGACAATATAATTAAAGTTTAGCTGTGGGATGCCTGGATTCTATTATTTTAAGGTGGTTTGGGTGTGTGAGTATGTAAGATGGAAACTATTCTCCAGGGGTGAACAGCGCTATGGTTTCTTGTTATAAAGCTGTAGCTATATAAATTATGTCTAAAAATTCTTTATTTGACAAAGAATTCAGTGGCCTGAGAAGAGAAACATTTTTGATGGACTCCAAAGTATCTGAGGGTCCTGCCAGGAGACACTCCTGGAATCCAAAGTATGTCTTTGCCTAAATGTCCACTGGACACACAGGACTGTGGTTTGTTTCATACCAGCTGTTGTAGATCAGGTTAATAGGCTGACATGAACCTAGACCTGCAGAGTAGTTCATTGTATCCAGGGATTGGGAGGAGCTAAAAATAGTGCAAGCACGACAGTGTTGCTTCCAGTGGCATTTGCCACAACCCTCCCTCTCCATCAGCTTTGCTGGAAGACCTCGCTCTCTAGGATTGTTTTATATCCTCTGAGTTTTATAAGTTTCTAGTTTTGTTTGTTGAAGACACTTACATTCCACAATTTTAGCATTTTTCCCCACACAATTCTGAGAGCTTTGGCACATGCTTTAACATATATTAATTCTCAGAGTATTCATCTGTCAAAGAGGGAAAAGGTCCTTGTGACAAAAACATGAGATAAAGGATGGGACACTTTGCCTGTACAGTAGTTTCCTGCACATGGTAGGAGCTCAGTACGTGTTGGATCTTCAGTATCATCTGATTAACAATAGCAGTAGAGGCATAGTTACAGCTTTTGAGGTGTCGCCTCACTTTAAGAGAAGTAAGGTTTTCAGGGAAGTATTGCCCCAACACCTGTGTCTTTTTGTGTGGGCAGCAGAAACCATAGAAACAGTACCCAGTGCCATTCATTCTCTGTGGTATTGATTGGGCCAGCGTGCTGGACACCCATCCCGAACTGAGTTAATGAGGATCTCTCTCTCCCCTAGAAATGTGAAATTACCATGCAGCCCTGGGAATGCTGGAACAGAGGGGCTCATAAATCTTAAAATGAAAGAGTCTTCTGTTTTACTTGGAAAAAAGTCACAGAGAAAACAAAGGTGTTCAAGATAATAAGATAGAGAACCAGAGAAACTGGAAGGGGAGCCTTTCTAATTCCAGCTTTTTCGTGTGATGGGTTCTTTTTGAATTTTTTGAGAAATCATAGTGTCTACCCTATAAATAAATGTAGTCCCTTAAATTAGATGCAGTTATGTGTATGCAATTAAAACTTAACCAGAGCAAAAAGTGAAACAATGTTCATTAGGTTTATTATTTGCCAGCACTAATATTAAAAAGTACTTCTATCTTATTACAATATAATATCAAAGTCTACATGATTGGTACGTGAAAGGCTTGAATAAAACGTTTTTGCAACATTCACTAATTGATTATATTTTATATCTGAATAAACAACAACCTTTGAAACAAATATTTTGTGGAGAAAAATTAATTGTAAAACAAGATGAAGTCTTACTTGAAATCTGAATAAAGTAGGATACCTTTCAAAGTGTTAGTACTCGCGTTATAGAAACAGAAATATGACTTTATATATTTACTTAATGAAAAATACACAAAGATTTAAATTGAACCAGCATCTAGAGCATATAATATATAAACCTTATCATTTTTTTCCTTTAGAAACAAAAAACTATGTTATAATTTATTTTGTTTCAGTTTAACAGAGGAAAATAATTTAAGAGTCACCCAAAGGGCTAGCCATCTTCAAGAAATGCATGTCACATGCAAGACTAAATTCCAGGTGGGTTCCAAATTAAATAGTTTAAAAATAAAATAAAACTTTCAGAAAACTTAGGAGAATAAGCAACTTTGGGTTAGGAGAGGCCTTTTTAGTACTCATTCATATGAATATAGTAGCTGAGCAGTCCTTTGAAGATGTAACACATTTTTTTCGAAATCATGCTCAGTTTCATTATCCATCATTTTGATATATTTAGTTACTACAGTATTTAAATGATGGCTAACACAAAATGAGAGAGGCGGGAAGTGAAAACTAAAAACAATACACATAGAGGAGGAAACACACCTTAGAGAAAACTACCCAAAACAATGTAGTGAAGTACTGCAAAGAGATTTGGAAAAGAAATTCAATTCAGTATAGCAAAGAAAATCACAATTAGTTTGAAAATACACAGAAAGTGACTTCTGCTGAGTTCATGCTTCCACGGGGATTCACATGCAGCAGGAGTACTGGATCTTGCTTCTTTGTTATGGTAGGTTACCATTCAAAATTAGAATGCTACAAAAGCCAGTAGGAAATTAAATAATTCTCTGTTAAAAAATTATAAGTCTTGTTGAAGAGACTCAGCCCATCTTAGAAGACTCTGAAAAATAATGACAACCACTGAGACCACTGAAGTTCTATTCTGCAAAATAACAGAGCAACTCTCATAGGAAATTAGGTATCCGCCCAGGAAAGGATTCATGAACAAAATTACGTGGCAATATTTCATACTTTATTATTTCTGGTGATATGCAATAATGCCGGCTTAACAGAACTGTAGTTTTGTAATTACTGAAGTTTACATTTACTCAAGATGTAAAAATGAAGCCCACGTTATTTTTTCTATTCTGATAAAATCTGTTCTGAACTGTTTCTTTGTTAACATTAGTAAAAAGTATAAAGAAAATGGTAATTTGTCAAAATCTAGTGATAATATCAGTTGGATTGATTTCACATTGTCAAGGTACTTCAACTTCCTAATCTGCTTTTTTAGAATATATCTGGCCTCTCTCTTAGGTTTAATAATGGCAACTGCCATGCTCTTTAATCATGGGTTGCTTCTGCTGAAAATTTCTTGGTTCTCTAATTTAATGTTTCCAATATCTTATAGTTTGGGGAGTCACAAAATTAAGTTACTGTGAGGAGATTGAATAGGATATGAATACAGGACCTTCCTTCAGCATCCAAGAGTTTTCTAGAGTTAAAGGATATGAAAACAAATGAAAGGGTTTTATTTTGACTGGTGAAAGGAAATCTTTTAAATTTAATTTCCTTATCACTGCCTTATTAGGAATAATTAACAAAACAGTCACTATAGTTATGATATTCTCACATAGAAAATAATTTACCAAAACTTTTTAAATGCCACACAAAATATTTTAACTTGGAAAATATATTACTTAGAGGTAAGGGCAGCATGCAGTTCTTATCTTTGAACTATAGATTCCACCTTCCATGCAATAACAATGCGCATCACCCACATGACCCTGTTAAAAATTTTAGAATAATCAATGCTTGTATAATCTTTAAAAAGAGCATATTGCCTTTGTGTGTGGATGTGTGTGTGTTTGTGTGTGTGTGTCTGTCTGTGTGTGTGTTGGAAGTGACCCCAGGGCATGCACACTGAACTATATTCTTGGTCCCTTCTTAATTTTGTTGTGAGAAACAGACTCACACAATTTCTAATGTTCCCAGGCTGTGATCAGTCTTGTCACCTTACCACGCCAGCTTCCTAAGAGTGCTGGGAGTTTAAGTGCATATCACCAGCCTGTCTGTGACTCTGTTTATATCAAGTCCATCCTCACTCTTCATCTATTAGAGAGAAAATTTCTGAAGAAATCAGGACAAGATGCCAAATTAAGTCACTCTGTGGCTATCAGTGTTCATTATACAAAGCCAGAAGAGAATTAGAAAATGCCAGCCCCTTGGAACACCTTCCACTTTCAAGAGTTTGAGATTGAATAATCGCATGCTTTGTACACAAGTTCCACCCGAATCTTCCTTCTTGCTTTCCTCAGAGCACTGCTGCTCTATATCTTTTATTCCTCAGGCTTGATTCACCCTCAACAACAGTGGGAGTTCAGTTATTTTTCCCTTTGGTTGGAAATGAAATGCAAGATTGGTCAGTGATTCCTTTTTCCAATTTTATTTTATTAGTACATGTTCACAGTACACATTGACTGCATTCCTCATAGGGAGTTGGTACATGTCCATAAAACATTCTTGGTTCATTCCCTTCTCCTCCTGGTCCTTTGGAGAAACTTTCTTTGTCATATTATGGTAGTCACTGTGATCTGAGTAGATAAGGGCAGCATTTTTGCTACTGTGGTAGCTATACAAAGGATTATTTTAATCCACATATACCAGCCTTAGTAAATCACGTCATCCTCTATGAACAGATCCACTTCGGTGTTGCTCAGGCCCACAGGACTCTAAAATCCAAACCCCAAAACATTAATACAAGTGCTTCTCAGCCTGTTGGCTAAGAACAAGTGTAGTATCTATCCTTATCACTTTAATATCTGATATGTCCTCTATCCAAAACAGTGATACAACATACAACACCATGTATGTATTTTTCAAAAGATATCCACAGAACCTTCTTCAATGTAATGACCTCATGTAAATTTAGCCAACTTTTAAATCTAGTACCAAATATTCTTTTATCTGTTACATAATATCTATTACATAGTGGCTTTGATTTGTGAAACAGAACAGTCTAAAGTCCCTTGCAAGTGAAGAATACTAAGAATTAATGAGGTGCTGGCTTATTTCAATGACACTACGTATCTTTATGTTCAGCGAGATTTTGCATATCACATTCAAAATCCCAGATGACTGCCTCCAAATAGAAACAGGTCCAGCTTCATAATCACCTTACTTCAGACACTTTGGCTCAGTGTGTATCCTTACTAAATATCCCTAATTACAGTTAGATAGGAACAAGAAGTTCCTGTGACTATTGCAGAGTAGGGTAACAACCTATGCATAATGACAGTGTACTTGTATATTTCAGGAAGCTAGAAAAATGCATTTTGGGTCTTTTACCATAAAGAAATTATAAGTATTTGAAGAAATACATATGCTTTGTCTCACTTAAATATTACATGATATATACATGTGTCAAACCATCACGTAGTACTGCACAAATATGTTGGTAATATTTATGTTTAGATAAGTTGTCTAAGTTGAAAAACAGATTTAATTTACATTTTTAAATTCTGGGCAGGAGTTTCTAACCATACTTCTCCAGTGTCCTGAAAATACTTATTAGACATCATTCCCTTTCCCTAAATTTTCACTCATTAAAATTGCCAAGATGAAAGCCAACATTGCTTTGCTTTGGTATATATTCTTCAGCACCCACCCTTGGATTGCTCCCCAGCAGAGTGATTTTATTTCTTCCCATACTGTCCACGATTTTATAGAGGCCTATCTAAATTACTGCCTGTACCTTTCATCCACATAATATCATGCTGGAATGAATATTTTTGGAAGGCAAGCAAAGGGAGACTTCTGTAAGAGCTGCTCCTAGTATTTGGAGGATAATTGGAAAATAATATTCACCACTTTGATACACAAGTTAGAAACATTAATGTTCAGTGATTGTATTGTGTCTCTAATTACATTTTATGAAGTGTTTTTATTCACTTAGTCATTAACTTGATAAAGGTTGCCAATGTGCCTAGCTTGCTACTAAAACCTAGAAGATGGACATAATAAAATTAAAGTGTATATACATACATATAAAGTTAGAGATACATATACCTATGCAATATGTATCCTTCACAAACATATTGCTGACTTGAAGAGATATTAATAACTGTCTTGTGTGGTTACAATTAGCATTAGCATTTCACACTATCACCATGGCATTAAACCTAGAAATGGTCTGATCCTATCGCGTACACTTAAGAAGTTTTCTTCTTGGTTGACAATTTCATGCCAGAAACTGTGTAGCTCATTATTATGTATTGAATTTCATCTCCACATACAGAATTGATAAAAAGTCCACTCTGTATGGTAACTAAAGGTAGAAAACAATACTTTTGCTACAGTGAGACAGAGTAGGTCCCCAAACCCAATATCTTCGTAGTTAAAGTTATTATGGGGTGTGAAAAGCTAAGGGGAGAATTTACCTATTGTTGTCTATCAATACAATGTACAGTTATGTTAGTTTGAATCTCTGGCAAAAGGGTTCAGAAAAAGGGCATACTTCTGTCGAAAATGAGAGACCTGTTCATATCATGCACCATCACTGTAGAATTATTAAATTTTATTTTAATGAACAGTTGGGAAAATCACTAGACTACAGCTTTGCAAAAGGATGTGAATGCCAATAAGTAGCTACTTAGCTGTTTTAAGGGTAATCGTTTGAAAAATTCAAGATAAACTTCTCAGCATGGCAACAGATATAACAAATAAATTGCAGATAGTCACAGAGTACCTTTAAAATTCTATAGCCTTTAAAGCTATCTAATCCTCTAAGCTCCCAACTGATAACAACACATATTTCATATCTAGTTGAATCAAAATAAAACTGTGTACTCCTGGCTATCAGTGTTGACTGACATACAGATGAAATAGTTCTGTTTAAGCACACTGTACTTCAGAAACATGCTCCATGTTGTAGGTCTGTGGTATCAGTTCTCGTTTTATGATTTCTGCTTCTAGCTCTATGAAAACTTCCTGGCTAAATCTGCACTGAATGATATATGACTATAGTCCCTTTGCTTGAATTAAAGTCTCCAAATGCACTTTGTGTGATTTTATATCATTTCAAACTTCATAATGCAGGCTATGAATAATTCACTTTGGTGGAATAAGAGGCATCTAAAGGTGAATAAGTGAATAACTAGAATGATGCATTTTAAATATGATCCCTGGGCACTTTAAATTCTTAAGCTGTTTTGTAGGCTAAAAATAAACTATGAAAAGGGCACCCTAAAGTTTGAAGGTTGTCAGCCAAAGTGCAAAAGTGAGCACAAAAGTTTTAAAGCAAACAAGTTAGACAAGAAGGAATCACTTCAATAGAAAGTGACAAAATACTGTAAGGTAATAAAAATGCCAAAATATGCTAATGATCACAGGAAAGATCTAAAACAACTGTATTTCCCTGAATGAAGAAACTTATTGCCTTGATACCATTCAACCTCAAATGTTACAGAACAAAGCAAACATTTATTAAAGACTGTCCATCTCTTTTATTTGTAATTTTGTTATTATAATTACAGTTTATCAAAATGTAATTTTCTAAATAATTATAAAATTGTTCTTGCTTCAGACAATTTTGATTTCCATTGACTGATAAATATGTACTTTATTTTTAATAGATAATGTTGAATCATTTGAATATACTTTTAAATCATAAGAAAATAATTTTTATATTTTTCAATAATTTCTCATTTAATTAATATAACACAAATTATTTGACAATTTAGTTATAGTGACATAACTAGTAAATCTGCTGACTTAAAGGCAAGAATATATATTGTATACAATAGATGTATAATTTATAAATTATATCTTTATTACTCATCTACACATCACTAAATTATCCACATGTGCTAACTGAATTCTTATCTTTGCTATTTTATGATCTTTAATCATATAAAGTCCAGAATGCAACAGGAGTTTTACATATATTTGAAGTTGAGACAAAAATAGATTTTAATAATTTTTTAGCTTGGGTTTTAACTTTAAAATGTTAGAGTATATGGCATTTAGTCTACTGTTTTACTCTTGCCTAAAGCACCACAAAGGATAGCTATGAGACTACAAAATGATAATACATTTTCCTACAAAATAGTAAGATTATGGCATGCTTTCCAAAGAAATGTAGTATCTCCTCTTCTGGAAGTTTAGAAATATATACATTGTACTTAAATAAAAGTAATATGAGGGGCTGGGGATTTAACTCAAGTGGTACCACACCAACCTTGGACACACAAGGGCCTGAGTTTGATCCCCAGTACCAGGGGGGAAAAACACACACACACAAAAAAAAAAAAAAACAAAGTAATTTGTAAACTTTTAGAACACAAAATATCATAAAGGCAAAACAAAATACTAACAATTTTACTACCAAATTTCATTTATGAAATTATTGTCATCTTTTATGTTCAGCATATTCCTTCATGTCTAGTCTACAGAAATCATGCATGACTTACTAAAATGAGAAATAATTTCAGTATGCTTTCTACTATTTTACATAAATGTAGGCATTTCCATTTCCATTACTGTGACTCCAATTGTCTTTAATTCAGTTAGACCAACAATGCATTTCCTTTAGGAAGAGTTTTATATGACACAATATATCATATAGTACTTATATAAATGTTAAGTCTTTTACCATTTATATTAACTGATCATAAAGAGTACCTGACTATATTGAATAAAAGCCTATAATTTTGTTTCCCTTTGCTTCAGCTCTTCTTTCTGCTTTCCTCTCTTTCTTCAGAATCTACTGAGAATCTCCAACAAACTATTGCCACGTCTTTGCGACCAAATTTGAACATGAAAAAATATATCTCATCTTGCTGACAATAAGAGACTAGTAAAATAAATGTACATGGAAGAATAAGGCGGCATAGTTTTATTTTTGCCACTTAACTGACTCTGATTGCATGTATTTATGGGGTAAAATGTGGTGTTTTTCTGTATGTATACATTGTGGAATGACCATATGAAACTACTCAGTATACCTAGTTCCCCAGATGTTTGTCAGTTTTTTGTGGTGAAAACATTTAAAACTCTCTTTTCAGTCTATTTCGAAGTATGCGGTATACTATTTACTGTATTCGGTATGCTGTGAAATAAACAACACAATTTATTCTTCCTTTGCAGGAGAAATTTTGTATCCAGTGACCTTTGTCTGTCCTTGTCTTATCCACCCCTTCTTACAGGTATCATTATTCTCCACATCCATAAGTTTGAATTGTTGTGCTCGCTTCAGCAGCACATATACTAAAATAAATTTGAATTGTTATTACACATGTGCTATCTTATGACATTTGTCTTCCTGTGCTTAGGTTATTTCAAAAAAACGTAACATCTTATGTGGTCATCGGTGTTGTCACAAAAGACGTTTCTTGGTTTTAAAGCCTAAATAGTATTATTTTCTGTATCAAAATACGTGGTTAATATTTAAATTTTAAAATTTATTACAGTTAGTGCTGTTGATTTAGCTCAGTGGCCCCATGTCTGTCTCACAAGCACGAGGTCCTGAGTTCAATCCAGGTACAAAAAAATTAAATTAAATTAAATTTTAAAAACAAAGTAAATAATAAATAAGTACATAAATAAAAATTTTAAAAAGAGACATGGCCTTTATTCCTTCTCTAGGTGTTCCCCTCAAGCAGCTCTAGAATCCACTTCTTCACGTGTTTTCAATATGTGTAATAAAAAGGACAATGAATGTTGCTGTTGAGTGCCATCCAGAGGAAAGGTGGGGCCTTCAAAACACGAAGGTGTCTTGTTATCTGCTCTATTCACTGGGTCTTGCACTCTGCAAATTCTGGATCTTTTGGCAAGTCAAACGGACTGTGAATTGTGTTTTGAGTTGATTCGGAAGGCGGAGTTAGCAAGTTGAAAGACCCTCCCAATTGCAGCATATGGCAACACTACTTTTAATTTATTAATAAATCCCCACAGTGGCTGGATTATTTATATTCCTACTAACAGTGTACAAGTGTTCCCTTATCTCTGTATCCTCTGTGTTTGTTTTCTTTCATTTTTGATGCTAGCCAATCAATCTAACCAGCTATGAGGTAATATTTCATTGTGGTTTTGATTTGTATTTACCTCATAATTAGTGTCATTGACCACTTTTCATATACTTTTTTGGCCATTTGTCTGTCTTCTTTTGAAGAAAAAGTGTCTGTTTAGATCATTGGTCTGATTTTTAATTGGATTATTTTGTTGCTCTTTTGGGGGGGTGTTCTTGTATATCCTGAAGATTAATACCTTGTTGGATGAATACATTTAAAATGTTTTCTCTCATTCTGTAAGCTATCATTCTGTTTCACTCAGTTTCCTTTAGTGTGCCCAAGCTTCCTATTTTGATACAATCCCATTTATCTACTTTACTTCTGTTTTCTGAGGTTGTGGTCTCTTAGTCAAAACATCTCTTACTACATTCATGTCTTGAAGTATTTTCCCGAGGTTTCTTTACAGGAATTTCATAGTTTGAGGTAACACAGTTAGTTCTTTAATCCATTGCAAGTTAAACTCTTATACATGCTGGGAGGTAGAGGCCTTGGCCCATTCTTCTGCATATGTATATCCCATTTTGCTAGGATAATTTATTGGAGAGACTGCTTTTCTCTAATGTGTGTTCCTGAGGCTTTTATGAAAATCAATTGGATGTATGCATGTGGATTAATTTCTGAGCTCTCTACAATTGCGCCAGTCTGTATATCAGATTTTTAGACCAGTAGGACGCTGTTTTGGTTTGTGTAGCTCTATGATGTTGTGAAGGCAGTTACCATAATGCCTCTCTCCCCATTCCACCCAGGACCACTTTGGCTATTCTAGAGCTTTTGTGGCTCAATGTGAATTTTAGATTTTTTTTTAACTTGTGAAGAATACCATTGGAATTTGGATAAGGATTAATATGATCTATAAATCACTATGAATGCCATGGTCATTTTCACATTATTGATTCTTCTGCTCCATGAAGATCTTTTCACTGAACAGATCTTTTAATTGTTCATGATCTTTTTGTTGTTGCAATGATCTTTCCACTGTTTGTATCTCTCTTTCATTTTTTTAATAAATTGAGTTTACTGGTACATTTTAGAATACATTATGATCACATTGCTCATTGGGAATTTGTACTTGTACATGATACATCTTAAGTCTCATTTTTTCCCATGCCCCTGCGCTCACTTCAACCCCCACCCCCTATACACATAAGCTTTCTTTCTGTTTTTTTTTCCTTTTTACTGTCAATATTTTCTTTCTCTTCTGCTTTCCCCTGCCCCCACACAGTTCCCTTTTCCCTTTAACATTTTCTTCCTATTTCACAGTACCTATCGTGTATTTTAGAACTCATTTACACCTTCAGTTTCTCACACAGAGATTCCATCTTACTCTGGAAAGAGTGGCTGCTATCAAGAAATCAACCAGTAACAAATGCTGGTAGGGTTAAGTAGAAACGGGACTTCTCCACTACTGGAGGGAGTCTAGACTGATGTAACCACTGTGAAAATCAGTGTGGAGATTTCTAAAAAAGCTAGGATTAGAGGTCCCATTTGACTCTGTTACTTCCTTGCTGGGTATATGCATGAAAGAATTACAGGAATCATATCAGAGTGACATATGTGTACCTATGTTTATAGCAGCATAGTTTATAATAGCTAAGTCTGGAAACAGCCCAAATGCTCATCAACCGGAGATGAGACAAAGATGTATTTTCATTGTTGTTGTAGTTTTTCTGTTAAAATGGAGTATTATTCAGCTGTAAAGAATGATAAATTAGAGACACTTGAAGTTAAATGGGTGCACCTGGAGGCCATACTCACATGAAATAAATAGGACATAGATGTATAAATCTCTGCATTTTATTACCTTCATTGGATAATGAAGTCTTTCAAGTCCTTGGTCAATTTTATTTCTAAGAGTATGGCCTTAAGAGCAATATGATTACTTTCTTGATTTTTTTTTAAAAATTGAGCTCACAATTGATGTGCAAGATGACTACAGATTTTGCAAATTATTGTGATACACACACATACTTGATGAAGATGTACAGATCAATGACTCATCCTAAAGTCAACATTTTGTATGTATTTATTAAAATCAAAAACATGGCATTGCCATACCACACAGTTCTCCCTTGTGCCACTTTTATATTAGAACCACCTTCTCTTGTAAAAATAACTACTATCATGTCATTTATAATTGTCCATTTTCCTGAATGACTCTGCCAAATAACTATTCTCTTTTTTTTTTTTTTTTTTTTTGAGACAGGGTCTCACTTTGTAGTTCAGGCTGGCTCTGAGCTCACTACGTAGCCCAGGCAAGCCTCAAACTCAGCAATCCTCTTGCCTCTGCCTCCCGAGTGCTATGACTACAGGCATGAGCCACCACGCCTGGCACTGTGGTATGTGGTATTGATTGCTGGTGGGCGTGAGTCTCCACGCCCAGCATTGTATGTGGTTACCAGGAATGGAACTCAGGACCTTGCGCTTGCGAGGCAGGCGCCGGAACCACTGAGCTAACCCTCCGGCCCAAAAATAACTATTCTTAATATTGTGCTTTAATTTTCTGAAAAAAAATCAAAGTTATTGTTTTAGAGATATGTTTACACCAGTGTATGCAGCTCTTTTTATTGGTTATCCATTTTTGTATAATTTGTAACAATACATAATTATTTTTCCATATGACTTGAATTAAAATTGGGGTTAACCATAGCTTAAGATTTATAAATAATGTTAAGACCATTCTTTCAAATATCCCAGGACCAAGGAGAAACTAATACCATTGTTGAACAGTCAAAGTCTCTAACTATAGTGCTCAGGAACTGTTTACCTGGGTGGTCATGCCACAGTCAAGTAACTTGTTATGAATGGACTGCCGTATTTGAGAAGATGCGTTTTTCAGCTTAAGTGCTAATTGCTGTTTTACAGCAATTTCTACCTCTCCAAATTTCCACAACCTTCAGAGTTTCCACTTCTTTATTTATCCTTTGAGAAATATTATATTTTTCTTTGATTATATCTTACAAAAGTAGTCTTTGGTAGTATAGTTTGTAACTTACATGAAAATTATATCTATAGTTAAAAACAACAGTATTTTTATCTCCAATTGAGTAGATATTGAGCTGTGGGTATAGAGTACTGGCCCACCAAGCCCAAAGCCCTGTATCTAATCACTGGCACTGGAAAAACAAAAAAAAAAAAACAAAAACCTTTAAATTCAAGTTTTGGTTAAGAATCATGTAAATATGTCATAATGTGAAAGTGTTATACAGTTATGTCAGAAGAGAGAATACTACTTTCTGACCTTCACAAAGATCCTTCTCATACCCCATGGCTAGAGGGCTCAATATCCTTTAAACTTTGTGACCTACCCAGCCTGGCTAGAAACGTCATTCTTATTCATAGCAACTTTAATACTTCCTGGATTTTCTAAACTATTTACCACAATGATATATTGCAGAATTGAATTCCACAGCTAGATTGTGTACTGCATAAGAATATTGTTCATCAGTCTAAAGTGGAATGCAATTCATTCTCATTGAGAGTCAGCTTGTTTCCCCGGTATGAGAATGGGAGGAGAAAACACCTTATGTTTTCAGTAAAACATTCATTATTTTTATAGCTGTTTTCCTTTTCATAGTTTACCTTTCTTCATTACTAAGTAAATCACACAGTAATGCCTTCCAGACATACTTTTTATATTTATTTTGGGCTTTTTACCAGCTCTAAAATTTGGCCTTATTTTAATCTATCACATTTTACATAATATTCCTTATAAATTGTTGACTGGGTGAAACTGAAGTATAAGAGGACTCTGTAAGAATTGGGAGGAAAAGTCTTCAGCATTAGACAGTCAGAAATAACTCAGAATTGGAAATTTAGAACTTTTAAATTCTATTTAAATTAATGTTCCATGTCTTCTTTCTCTTCCACTGTTAGTAATTAGAAAAGAATTTCTTCTACCAAATCAAAAATTCAAAACTATTATCTGATTTGAAATCATATTTACTTATACTCAATACTAAATGAAATTCTTAAATATTTATCTTTTACATATGTAAAATTCATTGCCAATATGTTCACTTTAATTTAAATTTAAATAACCTCAAAAAGAGTGCTCTTTCAACGGATATTTAGAATAAGCACTCCTGTCCATAAAAATATTTCAAGAGCACTTTTCTAATATGAAGGTGAGAATGTACAGTAGTTTACTTAGACAAATTGCAATATTATTCTTTATTGATTACAGAAAAAATGCTGTATATACACATATATATAAAATATTTTTATATTTAATGCCAAAACAAGTTTTAAAAATAGTTAAAAATGAACTCAACTGATGAACAATGACAAAGTTATATCAACAGAACAAAATGACCATAGAATTACATGAACAGTACATTGAATAATTAATTTCTGCACTTAAATTTTCATATTATTGAAATTATCCCCTATAAGTCACTTTTCATATATTAGTTCAGGCATTTTCCCTTAATTATTCATAGTATACATAATTCTATGACTACTAAATCATGAAAGCTTCTAGGTAAACTTCACAGCAATGTATATTTTTTCACCCTCTAAACAATCTAACTGCTTAAATAAATCTAATATGTATATACTACCAATCATATCAAGATCTCAGACTGCCCAGACTATGGTGATATAGTAGTTTAACAGAATTGATTTGCTCTTCTATGAGCCTGTCAGTTTAAATTTGTAATTAACTTTTCACCACCTCAAGGCTTTTCCATATTTGGACAATATGTAAATTAATGTAGTCTTTCATTTTGAGAGAATTAAAAGAGAAGAATTTCTTTAGAATATTTTTCTTGTACCTGTTTTAATCTGTCTTTCTGATTCATAAGTGAAATACAGATACTTAATTCCAGAGGGTGGGGTAGACAGTACAAACACTTGCTCGCAACAAAATAAATGATAATAATCTTTAGAATCCTCAAAGTGTAACTGATGCAAAACTAGCTTAAAATTAATTTCACAAATATAAAAAACAAAACATAAATTTGGGCTCATTTTGGTAGATTATTTGGTCAACAAACTTTTTCTAAAGCCACCTACATCTGTTAGGTACTGTTGGAAACCTGGGGCTACAAATAAAACTGTAACTCAGAAGGAAAATCCTGTTTTTAATTGCATCTTATATGCTATAGTAGAGAGATAGACAATAAACAAACCAATTAAAAAATTATATATATAATGTATTATATAAAAGTATGATGCATTACAAAGAAAAAGATATGGGGTAATGAAGTAATGAGAGGGAGTGAATGAAAAGGAACTCAGAAAAACATTCTCACATGAACAATCAGCAGAGATCTAGAGCAAGGGAGCAAAACATGGCTATATGTGGGAGAACGCTAGAGGTAACCATAAATGGATGTGGAGTTACTCATTTTCTGAGGATGAAGGAACTAGTAGATTCCATTTATACTCTGGTAAAGGATATACTAGAGAGAGGTAAAATTGAGAAAGAAGGAAGTCTTATGTCTTGGATTAGGCAAGAGAAAGTGGGATCTAGATCACAAGTATAAATGTTAAGCTCGGATAGCATGAGTAAACAAATTTTCATATCAATAGGAAGGAAGAGAAATAATATGGTTCAAAGTAGATTGGTAGTTGTGGTAGAAGTATAATTTCTTATCTGTCATACTTTTTAAATAAGGAACATATACAGTCATTAAAGTGACTATGATATAATTTATATAAATTATAAAGAGGTATTTATAATTTATGAAGAGAAAAGGGGGTGTGAAATATTCCCCTAAGAAAGGAGGAGGACAAAATGTATCAGCAAAGTATTGAATAATTACGTTAGAGGTCATGCATTTACAACGAAATCTTTCTTATACCTTTACAAGGTTTTCAATTTAGGTTTAGATGCTTAGGTACACATATGATAGGTAAGTATTATATTTTTGTTTACTAAGCAAGTAAAATGAAGAGAAAGAGGAGAGAAAATTGAAAGTGTATATGAAGGTAACTCAGATTAGGGTGAAAATGATGACTAAGTGTTGAAAAATAGGGAGAACATAAACATCAATTGTAGTCAAATGTAGTTGAGTCCTATTGCAGGTCAGTTTACAAGATGTAGGGGCCCTACAAAGAAAGGATTTCCCCTGCCACAGCTCCTCTTTTTGCTCTCTTTGCTTCCCGGCTATCATGATGTGAGCCACTTTCCTGCCTTAGGCTGGACGATTGTGGACTAAGACCATGAACTAAAGTAAACTTATTCTTCTTTAAGTTGCAGATGTGGTAACCAGGGGAAGCGAACTTAACTAGAACCTTTCCATTAGATTCTAGTCTCCTGTGAGTTGACGGCACACGGTGAAATAATAGTAGGCAGAAATGAGGTTCAGAGAGGCTAAATTTGGGCCTGATCCATGCTACTCTGGGTAGCAAAAGACCCCAGGCCCCAGCCCACCACACCTTTTATTCAGCACCTCTAGAGTAACAGACAGGATGTAACAGACCCTGTGGGCAGGGCAGACACCTCCAATAGTCCTAGAGACATTATGCAGATGAAGATCCCTCTGGGCAGGGCAGACACTGGCAATGGACTAGTTCCGCCTAGAAGTGTCACAGCATGTGGGACCACTGGGAGTCCTTGTTAGCAGAGGCTAAGGAGAGTTGAGTCCAGAGTCCTTCTGCACCAGGAAGGCCTGATCAATTTTGACCTTCCAATTATTTCTCCCAAAACATGTTCCCAACATGCAGATGTCTAGTATTTTGTCCCAACAATAAGAAAAGTGACTAAGACAAATTTTGGTAGTAGAAGTGATGTTGTTCCTGTGGCTCTTACCTGAACTTGTGGCTCAGAAGGTTTTGGAACTGGTTCACCTGAGGAGTGTGGAAACATTTGAGGACATTGGCTAGGGAAGCCCTACCATGCTGTAAGCTGAGTTTGATAGGAGGTAATGGGCAGAGCTCAGAAGACCAGAGTGATGACAGAAATGCAAACTGTAAAGACCAGGCTTAGCAGTTTTCAATTGGGAAGGACTTCATTAGCAGTTGGGTTAGAAGTCATCTGTGTTATATTCTGGCACAAAATTTGTCTATATTTTCCTCATACACAGAAATTTCCCAGGTGACTGAGATTAAGGGTTGCAGACTAAATAGTATGGCAGCAGAAATTTCAAGGCAGCCCCATTTCAGACTGTAACATGGATATTGTTTGCTGCATTTTAGCATTTTTACACTGCAAAAAGCCCATTTTAAAAAATTGAGTTTCACAAGAAAGTAAGCTCCTGTGATATTGGAACCTGTAAAATTTTGGCCCAGGACAACTTGGTTGCTGAAAAAGATTCACTTTACAAAAAGTCCAAGAACTTTACATCAGGGCGGTAGGAAAGATGTCTTGATGTTGGGGGGGGGGCACGACCTTTACTCTCCAAAGTCAAATACTTTGCTCTGAGAAGAGATCCTTGGGGTACTCTCTTTTTTATGGGCTAAAGTGGGAAATGTTTCACCATGTTCAGCCATCCACACAATTAGAGGCCTCTGTAGTCATAATCCATAGTCGTCTGGCTACTGTTTAAGTTGGCGGCAGACCTTTGTGTCTCCCATGTGGTGTTGGCTTTACAGACATTCAGAATGTAAGAGTTTGTGGAGTCAGGGAAGCTTGCACCCACGTTTTAGAAGAAGGCCTAGGAGGCAAATTTGCCCCTGGGAAGGCAGTGTGAAACTGTGGAAATGATTCCAAAAGTGCAGTGGAGAACCCAGAAAGGTGGAATGTCTAACGAAAGCAGCGTCAGTACGCAAATTTACCCCAAGAGAGGTCATAAAAGCTGCAACTAGCAATGCAGCTTAGGATAGAACTCCCTGAGCCCACTGGAGTTGACAACTTTGCCCCAGGTACTGGATGCGGAGCTATAGAATTTAGTATTTATCCAGCTGGGTTTTAATCTTGCTTTGGCCTCATTCCCTTGTATTCCTTTATTTTTTTCCTTTTGGAATGGGAATTTTCTTTAAACAATAACTTTATTATATGACCTGGCCCCGATATCTAATTGTCTACTTGCCCCAAGCCTGCTTTTTGAGCAAACCTGAAGATTTAGCCATGACATTCACCAGGCCTAGCACACAACAGGCATTCAAGAAATTAATGTGATCAGTGGTCACTTCGGGGAGGCAGGGAGAAAGTATGCTTAGTCCTGTGCCTCTTCTCCAGGCTCTTCCATATCCTTCTTCTGTTCTACATAATCAACAGAGCAGTGAGGTTGCAATGACAATTCACATTCAGTGGTGGTAAGAGTGAAAAGACAGTGTCTGGATGGCTATGATGGGAAGAATCTGTTCATCTACTTGGGGTCCTCCGTGGGGCATAACAATAGACTGGGGACTTCCAATTTGAATATCTTAAAACTGTAGGAAAATAAGGGGAATTATCAGTTCAAATCCCCAGGATTCATGGGTGAGACTACAAGCTCTGGTACTGCAGGGACTGCAACTTTACAATGGGCCATACAATGCTCCTTCCCTTCAAGTTGAGCTCCTCCAGCCAGATTTGGATCCTCCCTTCGGCCTCCCACCTCTGCCCCTGCCCCTTTTCAGCTCCATATGGTGGCTGGCATTGGAGACTATGACCTGAATCTCCATGGTTCTGGCAGCAGAGCAATTTACAAAATGATGATTGGCTTTAGTGTAATCTATAATTTACTAAAATGTTTGTAGCCTTCCTTAGAAAAACAGAAAAGGTGACTTTCTTACCAAGCTCTGATTACATCAATACTCTAAAGAAACAAATCCATACAAGGGAAAGTAGCTCCACTTAGAGTTTTGGTATATCTTGAGGGAAATTTTTTGTCCATGAGAGTGCCTGCTGAGCTGCAGGATGTGAAAAAATGACCTGTCCTTTATAACCCAGCTTCCCTAGGAGGAAAAGGAGGGCAAAAATAAAATAAGAGCTTGAGCAACAGATGAAAAACCCCTTGCTGAGCAGTACATCTAAGAGCCAGAGATTAGCAATGGGAAGCCCCGAAATTCACCCAGCAAGGGGGCTGAGTGTGGGGTCATGGTCTGGTGACGGGACAGGAGGGATCATTGAGTCACAGCAAGTGGAATGGAAATTTTTATTCACTGTCTGTGGAAGTCTTTGACTTTTTGATTTTTATGGAGCCTGACAGCTAAAAGTTTGTCTTGAGTCTCAGAGGTGTCTGTGGACTTGGATTTTACAGCAACATTGAAGTTGTTAAGATTTGAACACCTGTTAGAGAAGGACTAAATCCATTTTATGTAAAGGGACACACAGCTTTTTGGAAGAGGGGCAGAATATTATGGTTTGGATCAAGATGTTTCCCAAAAGCCTCATGCTCAGAGACATGACTTTTGGAAGGCGATTGGAATACGGCAGTGCCTCATCTGTCTTGCTTTTGGAAAATGGGGCTTGATTAGAGATGGATTTCTGGAAGCATGATCTGAAAGTGTGTATCAATCAGCCTCTTCAGTGCATCCCTTCATTCTCTACTTCCTGACAACCATATGTGAGCAGCTTTCTACACTTGATCTTAGCCAAAAGGCCTAGAAGCAATGTGAGCAGCTCTCTTCTACCCTATCCTTCCACCTTGACTTCCTACCTTGAAGTGGCCCATTAAAAACTAAAAACATGAGCCAAAATAAACTTCTTCTAAATTGTTTCAGGTATTTTGTCACGGTGCTGAGAAAAGTGATTAAGACAAATACTTTTGGGAGTATAATATGAGTTTTTGCGACTTTGCACATACAAATTGTCTTTAATCCTCCTCATTACCCTTAATGTGTGTCTTCTCCATGCTATGTTAGCAAAGATCCATACATTCTATTTTAGGATATATTCTAAATCTAGAAATAATTTATTGTTGAAAATTTGTGGCTATAGTTGTAACTTTCTGGTTTCATCCTAACATAATTTTGAAAATAAGACTGCAGTCTTATAGGAAGGACAATTACCAAATTAATTATATTTCTTCTTGAATTTCAGTGATAGTTTTAAGAATTATCGTTTGTTAGTCACTTATGAAGATGTTGCTTTCTATATTTATTTAACTGGTTCTTTCAAAGAAAGCACTACTTATTTCTATACAATTTACACCTAATTATCTAGCAATTCAATTCAGAAAGTTGAGCTGAAATATAACTATTAAAATAACACTCAATGTGTGCTGTATGCATCAATAGAAATATCACAATGAATTCCTTTAATAAGTACAATTAATATGTGTTAATAAAATATATACTAAACAAGAATATCAGTGGTGATAATTATAGTAATGTCATTAAGTTGAGAATCACTTTAGTTTGTCCTTTACGTATTCTACAGATTCAATATAATTAGAAAGAGGAAATGAATAAAAATTATGTTTCAAATCTACAAAAAAGGTTATTCTTTTATTATGTGACAGTTTGATTAACATAGTTTATTTCACATATTTAACATTACTTGGATCCAAGTTGATTTTTTTGGAATAATTTCAAAATCAATTTTGTTACCTATATTCCATTTCATTCGCAAATCACAAGGAAATATAATTCAAATAAAGTGATTCTACACATTGGAGTTTATCATTTCTTCTTTGCTTTTGGTAATTTAATCTTTCACATTTCACCACAGAGTACAAAATTTTCAGGAAAGATAGAAAATACAACTGAAATGTAATGCTTTTCTTTCAAATTTTTATCTTTATTGGTACATTGTATATACACATCGTGATTACACTCAATACTGGGAATTTGTACCAGAATATAACACAATTTAATTCTCATTTTTTCATGTTCCCTTACTCACCCCACAACCCTCTACCCCCTAATACATAAGCTTTGTTTTCCTTTTGAAAAAAATGCAATTTAATTCTTATGTAGCAATTAAATTAATTTAGAATAATATCAGTTTTACTATGTTAAATTCTGTGTTGTCTTTGTTATGTTTATTCTCCAAATTTTTCTTGTAGTTTTCTTATTTATTCACTTTCAACTCTTTAAAATTTCTATTCTAATGTCTGTAAAACACAATTTCTATCATGCTGTCCTATCTATGGCCAACAATACAAAATTTAATTATTACATATAAAATCTATGGTCATTTTATTAACCCACATTTTAAGCTCACCAAATTCCTTAGTATACTAAGGCATGGTAAAGGAACCAACACTAATCCTTAATCTGGGATTTTCTAGTCCTATATTCACTGGCAATTGAGCAACTCTGAGAACTTACTTGTTTTGATTGATGTCACTTCTCTCATGTCCAAAATATGAGCAAAGCTAATTTACTTCTCCAGTTTGGTTACCTACTGTCATATGTGAGCCTTTCTGTTCTTTTGCTGTTTATTCTTTTTATTATTGAAATTTTAAGATACACATAAATATAGAAAGTAGTAAAATAAATCACTTTCAACAAACTGAATACATAAAACATTAAAATATTTTAATGTCCCACTTTAACCTTCATTAAGCACCTCTTCCTCCTTAATCATCAGAGGATGAACTCTTCTGAATTGCATATTTTCATTATTTCATATATATTTTAATAAGTTCATATATATATTATAAAACAATTTACCATATTACTTTCAAATTCCACATTTATATACACTGTAAAGCTCCTTGTTATCTTTTTTGTCTGTTTACCATTATAATTTCAAGATTGAGCTATAAAGGATATATACTTCTTCCCTTTCCACATATCATTCAATTTTGTTAATATATCATAATTTGTTTTACTCTTGATAAGAAACTGTCAGTATTATAAAAAATATTCTGCTTTTTGTTGCTTTGTTTTTTTGAGATTGGGTCTCACTTTGTAGTTCAGGCTGGCCCTGAACTCACTACATAGCCCAGACAAGACTCGAACTCAGCAATGCTCCTGCCTCTGCCTCCCATCCCTGCTGGGATGACAGGCATGAGCCACCGCGCCCAGAATAAAAACTATTTTGAAAAAAGACATCCTTAGATACTGTACTTTGGGGCTCATTACCTGTGCATTATTGCTTCATATCTCCTTCCTTGTTATTGGAAATATGAACTTTTATTTATATACTAATAGAAGTTCTTTGTATTTTATAGGCTGTATTTTTTATTTATTTATATGTTTTGGAATATTTTTCCCAGTCTGTTTTTTGTCGTATAATGCTGTTAATGCCATCATCTCATATATAAAACTTCTGATGTATTTGTCAGTCTCTCATCTTATGGTTGTCATTTTTAACAAATAATTTCTTAGTAAGAGATGATGTATTATCATTAAGTTCAGAAATTTTAAGATTTTGATGCTGCTTGTACTTAATAGCATTTAATCTTTATGAAATTAATTCTTCAATGTGCATCTGTGTCTCCAGTGCCCCCCCCACAAGGTCCATGTGTTAAAGGCCTGGTCCTCAGTTTGTGCTATTGGAACATAAGGTGGTAGAAACTTTAAGAGCTGTAATTCAGCAGAAAGATTTGTTCCTTTGGGGTGTGGACTCCCAAAGAGGACTGTAGGATTCTGTCGCTTCTCATTTGTCTTAATTCCTCACAACTGAGACACAGTACTCAACACCCATAAATGCTAAAGGGAAAAGAGTTATTTTGGCACAGTTTGTAAATGTTTCAGTTCGTTATTGGCTGACTTCACAGCAGGCCAACATGGCAGAGGGGTGAGGCTGAGGAGCAAGATTTTGTGGCATAGAGCCAGGAAGCAGAAAGACATTAAGGGAGGAAGCAGGAAGATAGACCCTTCCAGATGATGACTCCTGTTTCTTAGCTCCTCAAGCCAGGCTTCAGCTCTCAACACCACATTCAGCTATAATTAATCCACTAATGAGTCTCATACCCTCACGACTCAATAACCTTTGTAAAGCCCCACCTATAAGTTCATGAGCCATTGGAGGGACTTCTAGATATGTCACGACACCATCTCTCTCTTTTGCTTCCCAGTCCTGAAGTGAGTGGCTTTGTTTCACTACATCGTCCCCACCATGATGTGTTGCCTTGACACAGGGCCCTAACCTGTCAACTTAAACTGTGTATTAAAGCTCTAATTCTGTGAGTCCAAAAAAATTCTGTTCTCTCGTAAGTATCTGTAATAGTTTCATAAAATTGACTGGCACTGAAAATTTTTCACAGAAAGTGGTGTGGTGTTGCTATGCTTAAAACAATATACTGTTGGAGGATGGTTTGAGGAACATGGAGAAGCAGGTAGAGAAAGCATAGAACATTGGAAACAGAAAGTTCTAAAGAGCCATTCTGGTTTGGGTTCGAACATGATGCTGGCAGAATGGTAAGTATTTTTGCTCATGAGATTTTAAATGGAAATGAAAAGCATACTAGGAAACTTATGACAGGACATCTTTGTGGCATGACGGCAAAGAGTATGAACCCATCTTACTGATGCCTTGAGACATTGTGGAATGCTAAATTCAAAGTTGTTAAATTATACAGTGGAGGAAATTTCAAAATACTGCCACTGATACTACTGGCTGTTTAAAGCCAAATTTGGCATAACAACCAGTAGTAGAACGGAGAGAACAGAAAGAATTGAAACATTTGCAATTTGGACAGAAAACAAGCATATTTAGTTATGGAAAAGGGTGATATCTTGCATGCAGATACTAGGAACGATGCCTTGGAGGCTTCTCCAGCAAGATTCCACTCACTGTAGACTTAAAAGTATAAAAGTACAAATTAGTTTCAAACATTTTTATTTTAGAAGACAGACCTCAGGTACCCTGTTCATTCAAGACTGCCTAACCTGCCAAGTCGCCTATAGTCCATTGCAGGCATGGATAGAGTGGTTCTACCTTGGAATTATCTACATGATGCTGGCTTTCTGCAGGCCCTGGGAATGTAGCAATTATTGGGTCATGGAAGGTTGCATCAAGATGTCAAAGGAAAGCCTCAGGTAGATGTGATTAGGCAGTGACTTATGAAATAATTTTAACCTTGAAAGCAGCTATTGACAGGGTAATGCACGGAGCTCCAAGACAGAAAACGTCAAAGGAGATTTTTAGAAGGTAGAGAAGCCAAAGGTACAGAACATCTCCTGACAAAAGCTGTAGGCAGAATGCAAACCCAGCACAAGAGAAACCAGCACAGCCACAGGGGCAGGGCCTAGCAACACTTAACTGATTTCAAGAGATGTGTACTTGCCACTGTCTTTATAACTTTCAAGTGAAAGTACTAGAACTATTATATGATAAATTGTATATCCTTTACCTCATAGCTTCCCAAATTTCCACAGAACACAGTATTCTCATTATAAGGTTAAAGAACTCCAGGAACTATCACTGCCCCATTTATTACTACCATTATGATCCCTGTTAGTGTCTAACCTATGATTAATTCAATTTTAGAATCCATTCCTAGAGTCTTCTCCCTAACATCACTGTGTATATTCTCAACTATCTTAGATTGTTTTTCCTGAACATCAGATTCTGAGACCAGACTTGAAATGAAAGCAATTCATTTGAGAGGTAATGCCGGGAGAGTGGGAAAGATGAGGCAGGAAAGAAAACGAATCAATGAAGTATTTCTAACGCAAGCAGTTGATTCCTGGGGTTATCTTGAGTTTGATAGATCTGGAGAACTAGCACCCACAATATTGTTCTCATAAATGAAGGAAGCTTTCACAAACTGAGCTGCTATGAACATGGGTGTATATATGTCTTTACAATATGAATCTCTTAATTCCTTGGGTATATTCCTAGCAGGTCAGTTTTCTGTGATATGAGAACCTGTAGATGTAAATGAGTTCTAAAATGTATGATAGATCTTGTAAAATAGGAAATATTCAAAGGGAATGTAGTGATGGAATGTAATGAGGGGAAATAATAAATATGATTTGGAAAGAAAAAGAAATAGCATGTATATAAGGGGTGGAGGTTCGTGGGTGGGTAGGGATATGGGTAAAATTGAGAATTAATTTCTGTCATATACAGATACAAATTCCCCATTGCTGAGTGTGATTGTGAGCTGTATATAAAATATACCAATAAAGAATTAAATTAAAAATAAAAATAAAGGAAGCAGTCCTATCTGTCCACTCATACTGGCTGAGGGCTGCCCCCGAGTAACTACTCCCCCCCCCCATTCAAGCTTTACTAATTCATGAACTGAGACAAAACTCATGGGTAGAGAGTTACTGGTGCTTCCAGAAGGAGGCCCTGGTGTGTCTGAAATAGGATGAAGGCTGTGTGACCAAGGCATTGACAATGCAGCTGCCATCTTTGGTTGTCACTGAGCTTCTGTTTGTGACACACAAATCTGATCTTGTGATTCCCTCACCAAATGTATTAAAGGGTTTCCAACATTTCTTAGGGAAAAAATGCAAATCATAAAGTGAAGCACAGAGGGCGGTTTTTGGTTTTATTTTATGTTAAAACAGAAAATCATTTTTGGTTTTGTAAGCTACCTCAATATTTACCACGTAAGTTTTCTAGATGCTTCTCTTTTTCTATCTTTCTCTCTTTTAGTGTGCAACTGTTTCTTTTACTGAACTCATTTTATATTTCTGTTGCCTAGTAAACTCACTGTTCTTTTTTAGGGAAAAAGAAAAGAAGTACAGATAATTGACACTAAAGAGTTTATACAGGTCTAGTGTAGAAGAATATACTTTTTTCCCTAGAAATTGGGTAGGTGCAATAGATTCCCTACTGGCTTGCTTATCAAATCGTCTGGATCCCTAACTTAATCTCAATTCCTGTACTGAAAAAGAAACACTAATTTGTAATATGTTTTTATGTTGTCACATATACATTTTTTCAACAAAATAATTCTCAGTTTGTACGAAGGAGATAATTGAGTCCATTTCTTCAGAATCCCAGGGGAAGCAGGAAGTGAATTCAGTGGCTTTCCCTACCACTGCCATTAATCATAGTTCCTATACCTTGGTATGTGGGTTGCATGTTCAGATTTAAAATAGTACTTCTTCTACTAGTTTTATCTATCTCTGGTGGGCACTACAGAGATCATTATGGTAATGGTACAGTTTGGGTTTGATCAGACTCTCCCAAAGCATGTACTTTTCTGCTGCCTGGTTATGTGACTCTGAAGCTGTGCTGGATAAATGAAGGAATGGGTAAAACCAGTACTGGGAAGATTCACTGACTTCCTTGAATACTTTGTTGTGAGGTCAGACTTTCAAATTTTTAATTTGTGATTTTTGATCACAGCAAAAAAGCAGTGTAGCAAAGTCCCTTTGGGGATTTGGTGATATTCTGTTTTTAACCCACTAACTAGCTTTTGGTTATAAATTTCATTGCATATCAATTTAATTTTAAAATCCCAAAGGAGTTTTGTAACCATGTTATGAATACTAATAAAAATATTCTACATCATATACATTTTTCTTATGTCCACATTTTAACTATGCTATTTCAACTTATGTTTAGTAGAGTACAATTGAAATATAAATGATAAATATTCCAAAAGTGATACAAACTTTAGTTTGAGGAGTCCACTGAAAAGTGTGCCATGGGTTACCTTCCTTCAAAAGCCATAGAAACATACAGTATTATGATTTTACCTTTATTAGAGCTACATTAAAAACAGCACCTTTGCCGGGCGTGGTGGCTCACGCCTGTAATCCCAGCACTCAGGAAGCAGAGACAGGAGGATTGCTGAGTTCGAGGCTTGCCTGGGCTACAGAGTGAGCTCAGGGCCAGCCTGAACTACAAAGCAAGACCCTGTCTCAAAAAAAAAAAAAACATAGCACCTTATATTACGCCTCATATATTCTGTAAAATAAAATACTGCAATAGAAAGGAAAGTTGTATAGTTCTGTATTGAGAATTTTCTAAGGGTTTTAAATGTACATACTGTCTCTTTAAATGTAACTGTGTATTTCAGTATAAGGCAGTCATATGGGAAGTATGTTATTATTAAAATCATTAATATTTAGGTAACATTGATAATGAAAAATGTTTTGGATATTTCCATAGGAAAGACATTTTAAATGCTGAATTCAGTGTCTTATATAGTATATTTGCTTTAATCTATAATACAAGATGTTATAAAGTTGTATTTTTGTAAAGATAAATTAGAAAAAAATATCAGCATATAGGACTTTAAGAACATGAGAATAAAAATTATATTTTCAAAAGCTCAGGAATTTTTATGCAGTATTTGATTATTATGTCCAAGAAATAACAATTAAAAGCTAAACAGGTTGTCTCCATGTTAAGATTAAATTATCTAAAAGGTAACCTCTCAGTTCTGGATTCTTAAAATTATTGTAGTCAGTAACCACGCATCTAAGACCTTTTCCAGTCCTCTCTTTTTCAGCATCAGGAGGAGAGGTAGAGAGCGGGAATAAAATTGAAAATAGTGCTAGTACATCTTTCATCCTCATGAAGTAGGTAGCATACACAGAGTTAAAAGTTAATAGTTAGCTTATGGAAGCATGCAACAGAGATACTAAAGCTAGGAAGTGGATGTGGCATGGTATACCAGAAAAACTTTTCTAAAGGAATTTCTGTCTAAAAACAGACTGGATGAGTGAATAAACCATGAACAATTTTTACTCCTGCCTTTTGCTAAATAGACATAAACACTGATGTTGGGTAGAGCATCTGGTTCACAAGTATACATATGTTCTGCCAAACAGATTTCCACCACTTGTCTCAAATTATACTCTCAACAGTAGTATACGAGAGTGTCATTGCTTGGAGGATTAAGTAAGTTAAGAGGATGGGGGAGGATTTTAGCGGTGGAGTTTAGAGCAGTGTGGTCCAGGCTGAGAGAGAGCACACATAAAAGTCTATGCAGAAGAGAAAACATGGTTTATTGTGCAACTGAAAATACCACGATGTTATATGTTTGTGGATGAGTATCGATGGAAAATCTATTTAAATTGTAAATAGCATGGCATCATGAGAAGCTTTTCATGTCACGTGAATAGGTTTAATATTTATTTTAGAAGAAATGACACTAATAAATTCATTGAAGTAGTAAAGACAGGAAGTAAGAAGACCCTAAAGACCAATGAAAGTGAGACAAGTAGAGGTGTGAGAATTATATCCAGTAGCAAGATGATGATAATTACTAATAATTGGGGATTTGATATCTCTGTAACAGGTAAAATAAACATGTTTTATTGAGTATGGCAGTTGACAGGAAAAAGTTCCAGTATTGTTCAGATTGAGGTTGAGATGCTTCTAAAATATCTAGAAATATTCCTCTATAGATCATAAAATATGAACGACATGCAGAAAAAAAGCACTAAACTTGATCTGGACTTCTGGAGCATCCAACAAGAGACAGTGCTGGAAGCCATGAGAATTCATCTGAATATCTTTAGTGCAAGTGAAAAGAAAGTCAACCTAGGATATGCCAGAAAACACTAGCAATACAAGGATGAGTAAAGAGCAATAGTAAGAACTCATAAATGAAGATATACGAACAGTAGTACAGCACACACTAGAGGAGCAGGCTGTCTTGGATTCTAAAAACTAAACTGTCTTGGATTCTAAAATACTTGCTAAGGGTCCTAGCATAGAAAACAGCAAGGCTGACGCTACAAGCAGGACAGCAACTAAAATGAGGTGACACTCATTAGATTCTATGGGTTATTGTGCCAACACTTTAAGGGAAGAAGACATGGGGCTGTATTTGGAATGAAGAAAATGTGAGGAAGAAGATCACTGAAGATAGATTAGGGTTTTCCAAATGCCTGCTTGCATAGTTTTTTTTTGTTGTTGTTGTTCATCTTAGATATTTTGTGGAAAATAAGAACAATGTATTTTACAGAAAGGTAAATGCTATAATTTCTTAACCTCAACACTTGTATACTGGGTTATTGCAGGAGGCTATCTTTTGCATTTTAAGACGTTTCTGTCAGTATCTCAAGCCTTTCCACACTAGGTGCTTGGAGCACCCTATAACGCAAGGTAATGATAAAAGTGTTTCCAGGCCTTGCCAAATATTCTTGAGAGAGTTTGTAGGATTAAACTATGTCTTTGTGTTATTTCCCCTATGAAATGACAACAGTAGCATACTGGACAAATAGGGGCCTGCAAATGCATGCATCCCGGTGTGTTTATCTTCTGATAACAGAATAGTAGTCAGGCTCAATTTTCCTTTTTGAACACCAACTGCTTTTATAAAATGAAAGTTATTTCTTCCTATTATCATTTTTAGATTTTTCTTTGTATGTATTGGGGTTTCTCATATGAGAACAATATGCAGTATTTAAGCTTGTGTGTTCGATTTATTTCATATAATATTATGGTCTTAAGATGCATCCATTTTCCTACAGAGAGCTCAAAGTCATCCTTCTCTGTCGCAGAGTAGTAATCTGTTGTGTATTAAAGCCACATTTTCTTTATCAATTCATCTGTTGATGGGAATAGAGGCCCCTTCCAAGATTACCTGTTGTGTATTTTGATGGTATGAAGAGGGGTATATAGGTATCACTGTGATATGATGCTTTTAACCCCTTTGGGAAGATACCTAGAAGAGGAATAGCTAGATCAACTGGAATCTCTAGTTTTAGTTGAGGAACCTCCATATGAATTTTCTTTTCTTTTCTTTTCTTTTCTTTTTCTGGTACTGGGGATCAAACTCAGGGCCTTGTACTTCCAAGGTAGACACGGTACCACTTGAGCTAAATCCCTGGCCCTCCACATGAATTTTCATAGTAGTTGTACTAGGTTACATTGCAGAAGGCTTCCTTTTTCTCTGCAGCCTTACCAGAATTTGGTATTATTTGATTTCTTGATAGAAATTCTCACTAGAGTAAAATGGATTGAGAGTATTGTTGTAATTTGTTTATGTCTAATGGCCAGGGATGTTGAATATCTTTTCATGTATTTATTTACCACTTGTACTTCTTCTGACAAGTGTTTGTTTACTTTAGTGGTCCAGTTTTTGATTGGGTCTTTTTGGAAGAAGTGTGTGTTCTTCACATATTCTTCATGTCTAGTCCTCTGTCCAATGAAAAGCTGGCAAAAAATTGTTCTGTATGTCTCTTCACTCTATTGATTATTTCCTTTGCTTTGCCAAACCTTTTAAATTTGATATCTCATTTATTGATTTTTAGTATTATTTCTTGGAGAGTTGGCATTTTATTCAAAAATCTGTAGCATACACCTATGTCTTCAAGAGTTTTACCCATTATATGTCCTAGGAGTTTAAAAATTTCTGCTTAAGGGCTGGAGATTTAGCTCAGTGGTTCCAGTGCCTGCCTCACCTGTCTCTCCTGCCTTGCAAGCACAAGGACCTCAATTGGATCCCGGTAACCACATACAATGCTGGGCATGGTGACTCACGCCCACCAGCCATCAACACCACATACCACATTTCCAGGCATGGTGGCTCACGCCTGTAATCCCAACACTCGGGAGGCAGAGACAGGAGGATTGCTGAGTTCCAGGCTTGCCTGGGCTACATAGTGAGCTCAGGGCCAGCCTGAGCTACAAAAGCGAGACCCAGTCTCAAAAAAAAAAAAAAAAAAAAGCCAAAAAGATCAGTGATCCAAAATGCTGTAATACTAGGAACTAAATTTTTTCCTAAGTCAAATATGAGATTTTAACATATATTAAATCTGAGTTTCCAGTTAACTTAGAAGAAAAATGTATCAATAATTTTTACTTTGAAAAAAAATCTTCTTAATATTTATTCTTGCATTAATATTTTATTAAGAACAAAACTAGAATGAACTGAAGAGGGAAGAGTGTTTTTTAGTGACTGCGTTAAGCTATGTTAGAAAATGTCATTTTAATATCTGTACTTGAACAATAAATGGAAACAGAGATATCAGGACCAAAAATCAGTGCCAGTGTGAACCTGAAGTTTTTGATAGGGAGAAAAACAACTGAAGACTTGATATTATAGTGTTTTATGAGTATGAAGAAGAAAACGAAACCCACTTATAAAAAAACAAAGAGGACTTTTGGGCCTCTCATTAAAGCTGCTTGTAGAATTTTGGACTACGATTGTCCAGAACTGATCTGAAGTATGTTTGCCATGAGACTAATGTGGTTATTAGCATTTGGAATATAGCTTCTCTAATGTAAGTCACTTTTGTGTTTTAAATCTATGCCCCATTTTGAAGGCTTAGTATGAAAGAAAGAATGTACAGTAACATGATTTTTATATTGTTTACACACTGAAATTATATTCTGTTTATACTGTGTTAACAAAAATATTAATGTCATATAATTATCTTACTTTTAAAAATGTGACTACAAAAATGTTTGAAATGATGTAACTGCTTCCTATTTTACTTGGACTTGCATTATATTTCTCGTGGACAGTGCTGGTATAGAAGGTGAGAGAAGGATATGTAAGAAGTCAGTAATTTTAGCAGTATTAAGGGCCCAATGGTAAAATTATAACATTTCTTCTTAATATTTATTCTAGCATTAATATTTTCTTTTAAATCTCTGCTGGCATCACCTTTCACTTCAGAATGTCAGTATTAAATGATACATTAAGCTCTTAGTTCCAAGACATGGTGTTCTGGAGGAACATGTTGAAGCCATTGTTAAAATACCCGACTCTGTGGCCCGATCATCCTGTAGGACATAGATGATGTGGCTCCTACGGATTGACCCGCCTAATCTGGTGCTTTTTATTCATCTAATTCAATGTCCTGCATAGAATTATGTTTCACTGTCTTTTAAAATATTCTTTCAGTTTTACTAGATTGATTGCACTTCTGAGCAACAAAAAGAGACATACAAGAACAGACAGTTTAACCCTTTTTGGGTCTAAAGTCCCTCCTGTTTCCTGCTCTAAAACTCTAATGAAACAGCAAACACACTCATCTCATTTATTTGTCCATTGAATTCTGGACTCTGATGAAAAAACTCATACTTGGCTTCTTTCATTTCACAATGCTTGGCTTTTTCATGATGAGTGCACTATGAGCAGAGAGATACAAAGTTGACAACCCACTCTCGGCATATCAAACTTCAGTTGCAGACTAGTGAGTGTCAAGCTGGGGTCTTAGGACCCCTCAACTTCGATAAAAATCACTGAAGACTCGAAAGAGCTTTATTAATGTGCATTATACCTATAGTTAGCATATTAGAAATGCAAATTTTAAAACCTAAAAATATTTCATAAATTCATTTTAAATAATGTAATAAGCCCGTGACATACACTTATAGCATATTTTATATAAGTTAAAATTCTCGGCCAGAGGGTTAGCTCAGTGGTTCCGGCGCCTGCCTCGCAAGCGCAAGGTCCTGAGTTCGATCCCCGGAAACCACATAATGCTGGGTGTGGAGACTCACACCCACCAGCAGTCAACACCGTATACCACAATGCTCGGTGTGGTAGCTCATGCCTGTCATCCCAGCACTCGGGAGGCAGAGACAGGAGGATTGCTGAGTTCGCGGCGGCTTGCCTGGGCTCCATAGTGAGCTCAGGGCCAGCCTGAACTACAAAGCAAGACCCTGTCTCAAAAAAAAAATTTTTTTTTTAAATTTAAGTTAAAATTATCTCTTTTAAACAAAAGTAACTTAGAAAAGTGACACTTTTTTACATTTTTTAGAAGACTCCAAATCTGGCTTAACAGAAGACATCTGTAACTTCATATCTGTTTCTGTATTTAAACTGATTTAATGTATGTTTTGGCTGACGCACATGAGACATAGGTTTGCACTGATTTAAAGTTCTCATAGGGAGGATTATTTCAATAATTTTAAGGTAATATATAATAAATAAACAAGTATATAATATTCTTTTTTGACAATATACTTCCTATTGAAATAGACAAGTACAAGTCTCATAAAGATTAATTGCCATGTGGAACTTGAAACCACTAGCAGAGATCTTCTTTACTCCTTGTTAATTACAATCTTACATATTAGATCTTTCTACCTCACAGACTCTAAAAAATATCATGGATTCTACAGACCACACTTGGAGAGCTGATTTTTAGATAAAAATGAAGTCCTAAATAACTTCTGGGCTCCTTTCTCTCTAATGGTAATGCACACTTGTTATACCTCGATTTTCCCTGTAAAGTACATTTGCCCCCGCATAGAGGCAGAATATAAAGATTATGGTCAAAAGTTGAAGATAATTTGCCTTATGGCTTTGCCTATAACAATCTTCCTTCCCAGGGAAGTAGATTTCCCAGTGATATTTTTTTAAATCTATTTATGCCAGAGTCATGTCCCTGACATGGACAAAGGTGTTGACGGGGTAGATTGTCAAGACTATGAATGTTAGTTTAAGTGATTGTATTGGTCAGGGTCTTCTAGAGAAATAAAATGATAGATAGATAGATAGATAGATAGATAGATAGATAGATAGATAGATAGATAGATAGATGATAGGGAAAGAGAGAGGGAGATAGATAATGCTATGACTTGGAAGCAGTTTGTCTTCCCAGGTTCCTCACACTGGAACCCTTATTAGCAGTATGCCAATGTTTAGATAGTGAGACCTTTTATGTAACAGGACCAGTGCAAAGTCCTTAGATTATTGGGTCAGTGCCTTTGGAAGAGGATATGATATGCTGGAATGAGCTGTGGTGAGAGTGAGTTCTATCAATTTAAGCTGAGTTTCAGTCCCGTCTGTCTGTCTCTCCCTCTCCCTCTCCCTCTCCCTCTCCTTCTGTCTCTCCCTGTATGTTTGATTCATTGTTTGTGTGTGAGAACGACCTCCCGCACATCTTCCTACTATTGCCACCCACCGCGGTGTATCAAAACCGAGGGCCCCACTGGAACTGAGCAGGTACAGAGGCTGTGGCCACAAACCTTTGAAACTGAGGGCCTAATAAACATGCTGCTTTAGGGACTTCATTACAGAACAGAAATGAGATTTAAATACACAGATCAATCAGTATATAAGAGGGTACTTACTAAAGGAATTATTTCACACAATTAGGAAGGCTAAGAAGTCCCACAACAGATCCTCGGAAAGCAGAAGATCCCAGGATACAGATAGTCAGCACAGTCCACATCTAAGGCCTCAGAACCAAGGAAGTCGATGTGTAACTCTCAGTCCCAGTCTACAGGCCTGAAAAGCTGTGACGGTAGAGGGTCTGGTATAAATGTTGAGGTACAAAGGCCGGAGAACTTGGAGTTCTTATGTCCAGGAGCAGAAGGAAAAGAGTTTTTCCAGCTTCAAAGGAGAGGGATAGGAGAGCGGTGGAATGAAGAAGGGAGAGACAAAGACAGGGAGAGAAAAGGGACAGACAGGAGAGTGAAAAACACATGGAGTGTGAAATAATTTTAATGAGAAATCCAAGTATAAGAATTTTACTTACTGGGAGGCTGTAATAAGATATGTGTAACTTATTTATGTAAGTCCTTTTCCATGCCTATATACATTTATAATTACCCTTCCTCAATTCCTATTTTTCCATTGATACTGGCATATATATCTGCCCTCTAATTCTTTTACTATTTTATAATATGCAGTAATTCTAACATTTACAAGTTAGCATGTTGTCTCTGAACATTTTACCTGAAGGAAGAGTTTGTTCTATCTGGTCTCTCCATCAGGCACAGCTCTAAGTGAATTTTTCTTTGATTTAGCAAAGATTTATGGGCACCTACTGGGACCCTGCTAATAGGATGGTCGTGGCAAGAGATACAGCTGCTTTGGTAAGTCATACATGAATCATTCAGCTAACTCACTCACCAGGCTTTTGTAATTGTATTTGACTTTCTTTTGACGTTTCCTACCAAGAATGAACCAGTTTGGCGGACCTGACTCCACTCAGGATGACAGTTATATTTCTCATTGTAAATGAACAGATCGGTATTCCAGTTTACTCAGAAACACCTTGGGACTTGCACAGCGTGGGCCAACAACTCCAAATCCGATCAACACTAACACAGTGCAAACCCTGAGTTTCTAGATCTGAATCATGACAAATACATTAAGCAATTTCCACCGGGTAAGGACCCTTTGCAGCCATTTTTCTCTGAATGCAGCTGTATGTCAGCAGGCTATCTGTCAGTTTTCACTGAGCCTTTACATAATTTCCGTAGTTAAATTCTAACAGGTGCTTCTGTTTAGGATGATGTAAAATGATCGCTCTTTCCTTATGAAGAGTGCTTCTATTCACATAAGCCCACTTTGAAAAAGCTTAATGTGTCTTCAATAATAACCAAGAACCCAAACTAATTGCCATTTCAAAATTTTAGGAAGCATGTCACAAAAGCTACTGATGCTTTATGGTTTCTTAAAATATTTTTCCTTTCTGTATTTTTAACTGGCTGATTTGAGGCAGTTTTTAATATTATACGATGAGAAATAAATATGAGGTAATTAAATGTGCTAAAACAATCTATAGCTAAGATTTCCAGATGTGAAGGATAATACAGGAAGTAAACAAAGTGTGATAATGACATTTTGGGGGTTTTTTTTGTTTTTTTTTTTTGGTTTTTTGGTTTTTTTTAATTGAATTCTTTATTGGTACAATTTATATACATCTCAAAATCACGTATAACATTGGGGAATTTGTACCAGTATATGACAAAAGTTAATTCTCATTTTTACCCATATCCCTACCCACCCACCCCTCCTCACCCCCTTTATACATGCTCTTTTATTTTCTTTCAGAATCATATTTATTCCTTCCCCTCATCACATTCGCACACCAAGTTTCCTATAGAAATTTCCCACTCTATAAAAGCTGTCATACTTTCTAGAGCTCATTTGCATCTACAGGTGTTCATATCAAAGAGAAGATCTGGAAATTGTCTATCTGTGATCTATTGATTTCACTTATTAGTATATCCTCCAGGTGTCTCCATTTGCACCTAAATGGATCGATCTTGACATTCTTTATGGCAGAGTAATACTCCATTTTATTTTTTAAAAAAAAACACATCTTCTTTATCCACTCTCCAGTTGATGGACATTTGGGTTGTTTCCAAAATTGAGCTATCACAAACTGAGCTGCTATGAACAAGGGTGTACATCTGTCTTTCCAATGTGATTTTTAAAATTCTTTTGGGTATATTCCTAGTATACTTCACAGAGCTAGAGAAAATAATACAAAAATTCATCTTGAAACACAAGAAACCTAGAATAGCAAGAGCAATTCTAAGCAACCACGACATGGCAGGGGGTTTTACAATCCCCAATTTAAAACTCTACTATAAAGCCACTGTGATAAAAACTGCATGGTACTGGCAAAGTAACAGACCCAAGGACCAGTGGAATAGATTAGAAGACCCAGAAACAACTCCAGATACACTAAGCCACCTTATCTTCAACAAAGGAGCCAAACATCCCCAATGGAAGAAAGACAGCCTCTTTAACAAATGTTGCTGGAAAAACTGGGCTTTAGCCTGCCAAAAGCTAAAGCTAGACCTATCTCTTTCACCATGCACAAAACTAAACTCACAGTGGATATGAGACTTAAACATTAAAACAGAAAAAATAAGCCTGTTGGAAAACAGGCTAGGTAAAACTCTTGGAGACATTGGCTTAGGCAGAGACTTTATTAATAAAACCTCTATAGCACAAGAACTAGCAGAAAGAATCAACAAATGGGATCTCATTCTACTGAAAAGCTTCTGCACAGCCACAGAAGTCGCTGGCACTGCTAGAAGACAACCAACAACATGGGAAAAAATCTTTACTAGCTGTGTATCAGACAAAGGGCTATTATCTACAATATATAAAGAACTCAAACGGATCAGCCTCCCCAAGTTTAAAGACCCAATTCAAAAATGGGCATCTGAAATGAACAGACACTTCTCAGAGGCAGAAGTCAAAGCAGCTAAGAAACATATGAAGAAATGTTCAACATCACTGGTCATTCGAGAGATGCAAATGAAAACAACACTGAGATTTCATCTCACTCCACAAAGAATGGCTGCGATCACAAAGTCAACCAACAATAAATGCTGGCGAAGCTGTGGGGAGAAAGGAACCCTTCTCCACTATTGGTGGGAGTACAGACTTGTGTAACCATTGTGGAGATTTCTCAGAAAACTAGGACTAGGGGTCCCATTTGACCCTGCTATCCCCCTGCTAGGAATATACCCAAAAGAATTTTTTTTTTTGAGATGGGGTCTCGCTTTGTAGTTCAGGCTGGCCCTGAGCTCACTATGTAGCCCAGGCAAGCCTCGAACTCAGCAATCCTCCTGCCTCTGCCTCCCGAGAGCTGGGATCACAGGCGTGAGCCACCACGCCAGGCAGTGATAATGATTTTTTAAACCATCATCTTGGCAGGCACAAATAATTGTAGCAATTATTGTATTACATCCTTCATGATACAGTCTGCCATATGAATAAAATAAGAATTACTTAAATCCTGTAAGCAAACATTGGTCTAGAATGGCTCCACATAACTAGTAAGACCTACATTGAACTGTATCTCTCTTATCTTGTACTATTTAGCCTGAAATTTTCTTCTTTTTTTCTTGGTTTCTCCTTCCTTTATTCTTCCCTTCCTTCCCTTCTCCCTTTCTTTCTTTCTTTCTTTCTTTCTTTCTTTCTTTCTTTCTTTCTTTCTTTCTTTCTTTCTTTCTTTCTTTCTTTCTTTCTTTCTTTCTTTCTTCCTTTTTTGTAGTATTGAGAATGAACCCAAGGCCTTTGCATGCCAATCAAGGTCTCTACACTGAACTATATCCCCAGCTCCATTCCTGGGCTTTTCAATGGCAGAGTACGGAGCCAAGCTAAAGGTATACTTGTAAAGGAAGAACACTCAGATGAACAATTTAAATGTATTTAAAATCGGTGCTACATTGCATTGAATCAAATTAATGGGAAAACAAATTGTGCTAGCAGCACATAATCTGATGAATTAATAAAAATTATTAGGCTAATTGCCTTTTGAAAAGGTGTTTTATCCTCTTGTTCCACTGTACATATTATAATTTTGTGTTTTATCTAGATCTTCCAGCATTTGTTCCAACAAAATTTTTGTTTCATCAGAATGAATGAGTACAGGAAGAAAAAAATCCAATGCGCTGGATGCATAAAACCTGCAATTTTATAAACATCTTTATTAACTGTTGGTAGTAGTGGTAGGTGTTTTCCCTACCAATTCTCCACAAGGAAGAAGTCGATAAATACCTTTATACATGTCTCTTATCAAAATAGGAAAAAAGTAGGCACATTCATGCACTGTTATCAAATTCATTTCTGATTGGAGGGCATTTTTCTTTTGATAAGCTTTGATGGAGGCTAAATCTTTCTGTTCCAGTGTCATATACCTTATGAGTAGAAAAACTTTCCAAAGAATAACCCTGGTTTCAAACATTTCACACCTGTTTTCTTTCTCTATGTGTAATCCTTCAATAGTAAGCTCCTTAATAGATGCTCTCAAAATGGAATGATATGTGGTCCTGTATACTCCTATTAAAACATTGTATCAGTGAGAACAGTGGACTCCACAAGTTTTTTCTGGGAGCCATTGCTACATAGGATGACTAGAAATAACTTGTCTTGGGCAAGACTGAAAAAAATATAAACATATCCCAGCACAACCAAGTAATGCTTTCCAAATCATCTTCACCTTTGTCATGTTCTGTAAGTTTATTTGACCATACCAGGGGCACCAGGAAGGAAGAAAGCATAAAATAAGCATGTCATGTAATCCCAGCACTTGGGAGGCAGAGACAAGAGGATTGCTGAGTTCGCAGCGGCTTGCCTGGGCACCATAGTGAGCTCAGG
>PVIC010004640.1:0-61513 GCA_004025085.1 Thryonomys swinderianus
TTTTTTTTTTTTTTTTTTGAGACAGGGTCTCGCTTTGTAGTTCAGGCTGGCCCTGAGCTCACTATGTAGCCCAGGCAAGCCGCCCCAAACTCAGCAATCCTCCTGTCTCTGCCTCCCGAGTGCTGGGATTACAGGCGTGAGCTACCACGTCCAGCATTGTGGTATGCGGTGTTCATTGCTGGTGGGCGCGTCTCCACACCCAGCATTATATGTGGTTACCGGGGATCGAACTCAGGACCTTGCACTTGCGAGGCAGGCGCCAGAACCACTGAGCTAATCCTCCGGCCCAAATAGTTCTTAATAGAATAAGTTAGGAGTCTCTTAGAAGAGCTCAACAGTACAGACAAAAACATAACAAACTGCCTTGTACTACTTGTTGAAATAAATGTGAAAAATATGCCTACCTGAACATTTTAGAAGAATAACTAAGTGTTGGTCTGTCTGCCTATTTATCTATACCTGACATCACCATGTATCTATCTTTCTAATTATGTTTATATCTTTCTATATTAAGACATGAAATGAGAGGGCAGTGTGTGTGTGTATGTGTGTGTGTAAGAGACAGAGAGGCAATATATTGTGTTTGTAATCAGAAATATCCAAAGGTAGTCTACCTTATGACTGTGTCTTATTTTTACAAAAGCATTCAAGTTGCAAATATATAGAATCTATAATAAAATTAATTGAACATGAATTAAAAAGTAACAATATAGTGAAGGCCATTCATTAAGTCACCTTACTCTCACACTAGGTAAACCTTGAAATCCTAGTGGTTTAGTTAATCAAAATTTATTTCTTGTCGGGCGTGGTGGCTCATGCCTGTAATCTCAGCACTCGGGAGGCAGAGGCAGGAGGATTGCTGAGTTTGAGGCTTGCCTGGGCTACATAGTGAGCTCAGAGCCAGCCTGAACTACAAAGCGAGACCCTGTCTCAAAAAACAAAAAAATTATTTCTTGCTTGTCCCGCAACTGGATGTGGGCCTCTACCTTTGCCATAGCAAGGGAAGAAAGCAAACTGGAGAGTCACTTTGAGTTTCTTAATAGTGCATCATTTTGACCACATTTCTTTGCTTAGAACTTGGTCATTTGGCCAAAAGCTAACTGCCAAGGAAGTTGAGAAATGTAGAGTAGTGATGAAAGTTCGGTTAGTATTAATTTCTTTCCCTTTCTGGACTATAAATGGGACCAAGGCCTCTGGGAAGACACATGGCACTATGTCAGTAAGGGACATTTCATTGTTTTGCCCCATTTCCTTAGCAACACCACCCTCGCCCGGACATTGGTTGAAGAGTCCTGAACTTGCCGTTATTTTCATAACTGTTCGTTAATCTGTGTAGAGTAATCCTCATCATCCCAAAGGAGATCTGCATTATAGGTGAGGGGATGAAAAGCCATCTGCCTTACTACTTAATGGTTAGTGACATTTGAAAGTAAATGTGTGGAGTTCTTCCAAGTTTTGTGATTGTTTGGTGGAAATTCTCCATAGATTCTCCATGTTATCCAGTGGCTTCTCTCCCCTCATGCTCTAAGACTGCTTCATAGGTGTGCTCTTTGGTTTCATGCCTGAAGATTTTAAGGAATGAAACTTCACTGCATTTGCAATGGGGTATTGTGAGCCATACTTGCAAGCAGTCCACATATGAATCTTCCAGTCAGAAATTGTTCAATACTCTGTATTAACAATACCTTAGCTTCCTTTGAAGGGTGATATATTTTACTAATTTCTTTATATTTCTTTCTCCATTCTTTTTCCATAATTAGCATGCAAGTCGAACGGCTGGTTTAACTAGCATGGGTAGCACAATTAATGCCACAAAGCATATTGGACTACCCTTGCTCCTGTGCTGATATTTCATTTAGATTTATATTTTTGAATCTGAATTTTATTTATACTTGAGCATGTTAATACATATTTAAAGATCATCTTAAGTCCCAAATGCCAAAGAAGGAGTTATAAATGAGTTCACCCTGGGCAATCAGGCAGCTCAGAAACTTTCAGGGATGATTACTTGCCGGGCTCTTTTAGAACAGACACTTGGAGTTAATTTGGTTATGAAGCCAAATTCTACAGATCTGTATCAGTTTCTTGGGTGTTCCAGTGAACATGTTTTATTCAAGAGCAGACTTGGAAGATAGGATGTTTATGGGAGGCAAAGTGAAATGTGACAGTCGATTTAATAAGGAATAAAAGCAAATCACAGAGTCTTCTTAGGATTCACAAAGGGTTTTTGTATTTTTCTATTCCAGAGGGCATGTTTTATATATCATTTATGTATTGCTTCACTAATGGGTGGGGAAATGAAGTACTCTGACCAGACTGTTAATATCTCTATAAAGATAATATTCATGAATAAAAAAGAAAAGGATTTTCCCATCTCTCAGAATATGGAGTGTTATAGATAGAGCAGTGTTAGATTATAGACGATGACCTGGTTCCCATGGCAACACATTCATTATCTTATTCTTTTCTAACTTACCCAATTTAACTGTCCTATCCTTTTCGTCACACCTCCCCCTCATTAAACACTTACCAGATCTCTTTCTGTAGCTATGTAGGCAGCATAACAACTTTCACACCTGCTTGCTGAATGAAATGTGAAAACACACATGCGCGTGCACATATACTCGCCGGGAGTACGTGTAGGAAGAGGATTTTCAGCAGTATTTTAGAGTCAAGGAATGTAAGTGATGGGTTATGTTACACACACATATGCACACACAGTACATCTCCTTGGCAGATTTTGCACATAAATGGGCCCTGCTTTGATGCACAGAGGTGCCAATATGCCACCTTGATGGAGCTGGAGTTCTCCTGACAGGGTGGCAGGCAGTTATTCGCATGTGACCAAAATAGCATACAAAAGAGGGTACTCTTTTGCTCTCTTTCCCTGGGTGGGAGTGATGATTTGCTGAAACTTCTTTTCCTTGCATTATTTCTAGTTCCTTTTTTTAGTCTTTGTCTTTGTGTTATATTTCCCCCTCATGGGAGGATTTCTCATTTAGAGCTGTGAAGTAGGTGTGATATCTTGGCTGGGTGACATCATGAGGACTAAGTCAGCAGACTCGAGATTACATTAAATAGTAGATGCCTATTTCACTCCAATGTATTTCACTCAGATCTATTGCAAGAGTAATATGACTTCACAATTATTACTTCAATAACTTTGCTTTACTTACAGGTTAAAGCAGGTAATATTTAGATTTAAAAGATTACTTAATGGTGAGGGCAATTGACAGTTAATATGTATCTTTGTATGTGATTATAGGTACATACAGGTCACATGTTTATTATGTTTTCTTATGTTCTATTTTAAAGTGAGGTAATCACACTATCTCCCACTGGGAGGGGATGGTGAGACTTTAGTGCCAGAGTCTAATCCTTATCCTAAACCTAAAACTAAACTTAAACCTAACCCAAAAGTGCTGTTTTAGGCATCAAAATAATAATGGCTTCAGCATTCAGTGTGTCCATTTTTCTACCCATGATGGGAGACGGCCAATAGAGCATGGGCTTAATTTCATGGTTTCTCTACCCCAAAGAGAAAGTATTATTTTGGCTTCAGCAGTCACCCTGTCTGAGGTTGAAATACAGTTGTCTTGTATTATGCCTGCAGTGGGAAGACGATGGAAGGGAGCCAAGATCAAAGCAGAAGATTAAAATTTAACCACACTTTTTTTTTTTTTCCCCAGTACGGGGTTTCAAACTCTGGACCTTGTACTTGTGAAGCAGGTGTGCGCCACCGAGCTAAATCCCTGGCCATTCCTACATTTTTAAAGAGGGAGCCAGCAACATTTTTGTAAGGGACCACATAGTCCTATGGTCTTTGTCACAGCTATTCAAATCTGTTGTTGTCAGGAGATCAGACATAGTGAATGTAGAATTGAATGGGCATGACCATGTTCCAATAAGGTTTTATTTTCAGGAACATTGGGATGGATTTGGCCTCTAGGGCACAGTTTGCTGATGGGACCAAGTACATAATAGTCACTGAGATATACAATCGAGCGAGAAGGACTGTGGTGATCAAGGAGTTTGGCAAGAGAAAGGGCAAGAAGTAGTAGTACAATGTGACAGTGAAGTGGTGGTCTATGCCTACCAGTCATTCTTATTGTTTCACATGTCCCAACTCATCGTATCTTCATAAAGACTGTGTCATGAGTACTACTTAATTGCCGGGTAAGCATGGAGATTATGTAATGTTTATTCCCAAGGTTGTGTAATGAGTACATGGCAGGGTTGGGATTCACACCCGGGTTCCAAAAATTCATGCTCTTAACTATTCTGATTTTTTATTCTACACTGTGGACTTGGAAAGTGACAAGTGGTCAGGAGGAATTCCTGTGACTGATTCTTATGAGTTTGGTTGACTTTTATTGTCTCAGAGTGTGCAGCATTTAAAGAGCCAAAATGAGATGGATGGCCTGCATGTTCTGGTCTCCAGTGGTGACCATGGACTCAACCCACTGAACCTTTCAAAGTAAACCTCTTATCCTTTAAATTATAGGTGCTAGATGTTTTTTTTTCCCAAGGATGGGAAAGTGATTAAGACAGTCTCTAATACCAAATGGTACTTTGCTGAGGGTAAAGAAAGGCCAAGGCTGCTCAAAAATCTTGACACTGTAAAGCTCTATGAAATAAATCAGACACAAAAAGTTAAGTACTGCATTATAAAGCACAGATGGGCTAAGACATTGTTCCTGCTACCAGCTAGTAGGGAAAAGTTGGGAAAACTTGTTAACTTCTTAGATGTTCACTTGCTTTAATCATATGTGAACGTTGTATCTTCTGCTTTTGTTTCTAAGATTCTCCTCATTTCATAGGGGCTAGAACTCTGAAAATTATATGTCATTAGGGCTCTGTTTTAGGTTTTGCCAGTGTGAAATTCTTGTGCAGGGTTGGAAAACAGAAGAGGAGCATTTATTGTCCTCTGGGTGAGGTGAGTGCAGTATTTCTGGACATCTGATGGGCCCCGTGTTTGCAGTGGCTCTCAGATGGACTGAACCTCTACTTCCGTGTAGCATGCAGTGAAGATCATTGAAGGGGCTTCCTGCTAGCCAAGTTTTCTGATTTCTTAGGGGAGGGACAAAAGATGAATAGAGTTAAGATGTGTTATATTGTGCAAGTTCCCCATGATGAATGTAATCATTATGTACAGCAAACGTGCACTTATGAAAAGAAAAATCAAAGAACAGTTCTTCAAAGCCAGCAGCAGTTTTCGTACCCCCCATTTAACAATCTCTGTATTAAATCCTTTTCTGCTAAAATGCCTAGGTTGATTCTATTCTGACAAATACTGTGAGTAATGTAGATTGTTTTATATTACCTAACTACTTAGGGATGTTTTGAAGACTAAATGGAATAATTTGCATATAGCAACTTGTATGGCACATGGTGAGGAAGCTCACTCTCCCTACCTCTCTAAACAAAGAGGATCTTTTCCTAGTTTGAAATATGGAAAATGAAACAGATGGAGAATGGTGAAGGTGCTGGCTTCAGACAGTAGATTAAGAGAACTTGGATGAAAGTTTACATGAAACGTCATTTCCAAGCCACCCAGGCTTGAGCTCAAACACAGATGCTAGAGCACTGCCAGATCCAGAGTAAGGCCCTCTGATGCTTGGATCCAGCTTTGCCAAGTTCATTACCCACCAGGTGCACTGGAATGCCAACACTCTTCTCCGCGTGGGATGCTTTCTTTATGGTGTTTACTCTGAATCTCATTAAATACCTCTACCTACAGTTATCACTTGATCAAATTCCTGAAATACATGAATTAGTATAATGAGATGTAATACCTGCCAGGAATTTTTCTAGGCAATCTTTCTAGGGTGCATCAATGAATAGAAGCTATCACGGTCCTCACGATGGAAACATCATCTGGAAGACAGTTGTTATGACCATGACCTGTGCGTTTCTTCCTTGGGCTCAAAGAGGCTGGAAATAAACCACAGAGCATTACTGCGTGACAATGAGAATCGCTCATAGTCCTGAACTGTTTCCCAAAGCCCCCTTGCTACAGTGTCTTGGCATTTTCAGTGTCGTTCATGAACAGCCTCCAAAAAGCTAGGCTGCAATCAGATTCTGTCTGACTTCAGAGTTCTTAATCTTATTACCGTGGGAAGAAGTGCTGCACTGAGAGAGGCCATCACCTTCTCGCCTGCTGAGTATAATTCAAGTGGACTCTGTTCTCATACCCTCTTCCCAGAGCAGGGGTGTGAATTGAGCAAACCATATCTTATTGTTCTCAAGTTTCTCCCTTTTGACTCTCAACTGTTCATATAGGAGTGCTCTTAAGACACTGTTTTGAATGAATTTACCATCACTGTTCCACCGTTCCCCACTCCAAATGACATATATATATATATATATATATGCATATATATATTAAGCCTTATGATCTCTTGTTGTGGAAAGAGTTCTACTTATTCCTATATTCCTATATTCAACACCAAGATGATGTATGTGTCACTAGAACTATGATAAATGGGGCATTGAATGAACGTACCTTCCCTCTCTCAAGGAGCCCGGAACTGTACTGTGTCGGCTTCAGTTTGGGAGTTCTAGCTTGAGAAAGAGACAGGTGGTAAGCCACATGGTGGTGCACTTTGTGTCACTCCCCGATTGCTGACACATCCTCTAAGATATTCCTAGGACCTTTCCTGCCTCCTGGATGTGTTGGCACAACATGTAGTGTGGCTGTCTGATAGTTGAGCTTCACAACAGCATCATCCTGAGTGAGCAGAATGTTTCCTTTAGAAATACACAGAGACATTAAGGGAGGAAGGACTCCCAAGGGAATAAGAAAGATTTTTTTTTTTTTTTTGCTTTTTGAGACAGGGTCTCACTTTGTAGTTCAGGCTGGCCCTGAGCTCACTGGTGCCCAGGCAAGCTGCTGCGAACTCAGCAATCCTCCCATCTCTGCCTCCTGAGTGCTGGGATGACAGGCGTGAGCCACCACGTCCAGCATTGTGGTATGCGGTGTTGATTGTTGGTGGGCGTGAGTCTCCACGCCCAGCATTATATGTGGTTACCGGGGATCGAACTCAGGACCTTGTACTTGCGAGGCAGGTGCCGGAACCACTGAGCTAACCCTCCGGCCCCGGAATAAGAAAGATTTTGAGAGGAGAAGCTGGAAAGAGGAAGGGATGGGGGATGGGAGGGAGTGTCTTACAGCAAACTTTTGCTCTAGAACAATAAAGTGTCCTGTAGTCACAAGCCCGCTGTTCACAGGGCACCAGTAGCCTGAAGCCTATCCATTTGCCCACCTAGGTTTCTGCAGTTGTAGAGAAGCTTATTACCAGATCCAATTAATGGGCTTCCCTGGGGTTACTAGACTCCTGGCCCACCACCTTTACAAGTTTCTAAGGAACTTCTTAACAAGATTTCAAGGCCACAGAATCAAATGGAAGGTGTCGGGGTGTGTATAGAGTGCCAAGAGGGAGAAAGGATAAAGATGGTTCACTAGTGATTTATCGAACACCCTCCATGTCCCAGCACTACACTAGACATGTGACTGAATTCTTGCCAAAGATCAGAGGGAGAAATAGAAGGTAAATCTTTATAACACAAAGGAAGGATCACTCTCTCTTCAGTGGGAGAGAAGGTGACTTCAGAGGTCAGAGGTCTGGTTTAGAGGCTTTGGAAATGCTGCAGGAAGTTTTTGTAGCTTTAGTTCCCTCTGTGGACATTCTGAAATAGGGATTTGGTAAGTAGTTTATTTGGGCAGCGCTCTCGGGCAGCTCAGTAAAGGAGTGGAAAGTAAGGCAGGGATGGGAGTGACGACCGAGAGGGCTGCGGCGTGGCGCCAGGGCTCTGTCCTGATGGGAACCACAGCAGAGACTATGCGGAAGACACCCGACCCTCGTCCTCAGGGATGTGAGGAAGCTGGAGGCGGCTTCCCGCACACTAGCTCTCCGGTGCTTCTGGACTGTCCTGGGACTGGAGGGTGCATACGGCCAGGACCAGCGAGGGCCCGCGAGAGCAGGGTGCAGGCAGGCTGAGAGACACGGGTGGCCCTGACACATTCGCTGAGACTCTGTATATTCTGGGCTTCATTCACTTTTCAAACCTAGTTCTATTCTCTCTGAGGGAGAAAGGAAGGTCAGATTATCCAAAGCGTCTTCCTTCTAACTTACTGTAGCTCTATGTCAAAATAAAGACAAAATATACACAAAATGATTTGCAATAATTGGGTTACACATGTTTATAAATGTACACATTTATGTAGATAAACCTTTGTGTGTGTTTACACACGTTATGTATCTAACTTTATATGAAAAAGTTATTAACCAAAAAGAAGAGTCATTCTTTTTAACATACATAGGGTCCTGCTATATACTAGATCATTTTGTGGCCAATTTATTTTAGTTCATTTCAAGACAAAAGTAACAATGTTAGCAAATCTATCTTTTATCTCTTATGTCAGGTGTTTATTGCTTAGTGCTCTTAGAATACCTGCTTCACTGGAACAACTAGCTACATAAATTTTGATTTTATGTTTTTTCATGGAAAAATGCTACTGTCTTTTATTATAATCTTTCAAGACAGAATCACAGGTGGCCAGCCACCTCCCTTTTAAACTAAGGAGAATGTTAGGCAATTTTATTGAAGTAAATGGAATACATTTGGCTTTGCTTTTGAAATCTCTTTGTGGTTTTCTTTGTAAAATGGGAACCATACTGTCTATTTCAGAGGAAGATTGTCAATATGTAACCTGATAATGGATCTGAGAAGACTTCTAGACTCCAATGTCAGGCTGTCTTCAAGAAGAGACTGAGCGACCCCCTGACTTGAGGAAGACGTAAGTACTTTGCCCAGTGGCTGTGTTGCAGCATGAAGTTAAGGAAATAAACAGCTATTCTTCAGCCCATACAAAGTTCAAGGGCACCCCAGTGAGAGGGAAGAGCATCCTGCAAGCAATTTAAACCCACCAAAAATACAGGTGGTACCATGGGATGATAAGACGAGAGAGAAGTGTGGGTGCGGCAGAGGGAATGCCGACAAGAGGGTCTTTATCCAGAAACGCTTAGCACTCAAAGTGCTTCTGACTTGATATTTCAGATTTTAGAATGTTTGCTTATCTGTACAATATTAATGAGTTATCTTGAGAATGAGACCCGTGTCTGACGTGACATTTTTTTATGCTTCATGTACATATTATAGTTATAATTGAGTAGTTATGTACAATGTTTAAGTAACTTTATACAGTGTATTAGTGCTGAATTTTGACCATGACCCTTGGAAACAAGTGTAGAATTTCCTGCTTGCGGCCTCATGTTGGCACTCATGATGTTTAATGGCTTGGGATATTTCAGACTTTGGGTGGTCAGATTATAGATGCTCCAGCCTATATATTTGGAAGGACTTCTCTGCTATCTGTCTTCCTTATAGCTCTATAAGCAACACGTCATTCTTCTGCATACTGTTTATCTGCAAGACACATTGTTATTCTCATTCTAGAAAAAATATGACCCAGCGAGCAATGTGCTCCATATATCTGTGGTGGAATAAGCATTTGAATCCAGTTCGGTCTGACACTCAGATCCATTCTGCTTTCCTGCGTCTTGTTGCAATGAGAGAAAGTCGCTGTGCATTGTTACTCAAAGCCCACAGCCATCACTGTTTTTGTACTGACTTTTGTTAGTGAAGAAGGAAACACAGGAGGTCTTGCTTCTTGACTGATGTCCTGTTATTAGGCCTTGACTCAATGCGTTTGACCACACCTTGGTGTATAGACTTTCTCCTAAAGGTCCAAGCATACATTTACTGTCTGCCTGAAAATTTCCTCCTAACCTTAGAATTAGGTCTCACTGATGGCTGCAGTTTCTGTTCCCTGTGTTCTTTGTGCACACTGTGTTCTAGACGTATCAAGTTTGGCACACTCCCTGTATCTGCCATGTTGTTTCATGTATCTCTGTCTCTGCTTGAAATCGCTTTAAGTTTTTAACTTACCTTGCTCTTGCTGTCTAACTAAGACTTGTATGTCTCCTTTCCCAGGAAAACTTTCTAGACTGGCCCAAGCGAAATTTTCTATGGTACTACTCCCAACCTGAGGTCATAAGATAAATGTGTAATTAGCTCATTTCATTGCTATTACTTATTTGTCAGAGAATGTCCAAACTCAGCAAATATCTTTGTGTTTTGGGGTATTTCTGATACTGAGTAGTAGTTATATTAGGACCATATGATAAGCTTCTGAGCTATGGTTTGTTGGCAGAAGAGATGTATATCACTTCCAAGCATAGGTCTCAAAATTCCCCAACCATCTTTTTGTTTTCTTTTGAGACAGGGTCTCGCTTTATAGTTCAGGCTGGCCCTGAGCTCACTGTGTAACCCAGGCAAGCCTCAAACTCAGCAATCCTCCTGCCTCTGCCTTCTGAGTGCTGCGATTACAGGCATGAGCCACCACACCCAACATTATGGTATGTGGTACTGATTGCTGGTGGGTGTGTCACCACGCCCCATATTGTGTGTGGATATGGGAGATCAAGCTGAGGACTTTGCACTTGCTAGGCAGGTGCTAGAACCACTGAGCTAAATCTCTGGTCCCAGTCATCTTTGTTTTTGACCTTGTAAATCATGTATCTAAGACTGCATAATTATAGGATACAGGAAGCTTACTTGATCTACTTCTGCATGTGAGGTAAGCAAGATCCAAGCTTGGATTAAACCATGGAAATGTTATCTATGTTCAAGAAGCTGGCATTAATTATTTGATTTGTACAGACTTTACTTTCCCTATTCTTTGTGAGGTCTTTGTGGATAGTGATGTTTATTAGTTATATGGGCATTCTTAACACCCAGCAAGGTTGCAGGAACTTGAATAAATGAGGGCATTTCATGTGAGGCCAGTTTTGACACAGCTAGTTTTAAAGCCCAGTGGCAGTACTCTTCTGGGTTAATAATAAAGTTAGAGAATCCTTATGTGACTGCTGCTTTATCAGCCCATACAGTTCCCAGCATCAGCCGCAGAGAGATTGTCTGCTCATTTGTGTCTGTGTTTACTGCTTGTTTCCTCCCCTTTAGAAGGTTTTCTGCTGTGGGACAGTATTAGCAGAGCACTTAGATTTTGTGTTCAAGGTTAAAATAAAATTACTCTTGCTTCATATTCCCTCATTATCTCCTCCACTCTGATATTTTCAAAAACTTAATATATATTTGCAGTACATGAAATGACATTCATCTTGGAGCGTGGGTATGTGTATATAATGCAGCTTGTTCTTTGATCCCCCTTTCCTTCCTGTACATCTCCTTCCCCTGTCCTCATTTTCACTCTTGTTGTTATAATTCTTAGTTCACTTATGGCATATATTTTTTGCATTCATTGAGGTTATTAGGTTTCTGTACATGGCTTATCTTAGTTTTCTGTACTCCTCTCCCCAGTTTTCTGGACACCTTCCCATTGACAAGAGATCTATCTTTAAGCCAGGCACACCTTGCCCCTATGAGACACCTGCCAGCCAGTTTAGGTACAAATTTATCACTGACATTTTTTTCTGATAGACTCAACAAGTACATGGATGGCAGAGGCTTAGCCTGTGTGATTGTCTATACTCAATCTTGTTTTCTATATAAATCTTGAGAAATTCTCTAAAAATTCCTGTTTCCTAGGACAAAAGACGGGGTGTGGTTTGGGGACAGAGTGGAAAATTAAGCCCATTAACTGTTGAGAGTTTTATGAATATTATTCCATTTTATTCTATACAACATTCTCAGGGAGCCACATGGCTATTTTTCAGATGTGCAAAAGAGATTCATAAAAGTTTGCTTAGTGTCTACAAAACCCTAAGTTGCACACATTACAAGCTGTGTAGCTTGTGTGCTGGTGTTCCTTCTGCTCTACCATGCTGTCACATTAACTCTTCTGTTTTCTCATTGTGTCAGTGCCCCCTAGAGCAACAAATTTAATATTCTTCCTGTCTGTCTGCCTGCCTGCCTGTCTGTCTATCTATCCATCATCTATCTATCTATCTATCTATCTATCTATCTATCTATCTATCTATCTATCTATCATCTATCTATCTATCTGATCTATCATCTATCTATCTATCATCTATCTCATTTAGAAAATAGGCTTACAGTGGCCTCCAGCAAAGTCAGACATGGAAATGTGCAAAAAGCCATCTGTACCTGGAGAGCAAGACAATCCACTCACAGGTGAAAGACCTGGAGCTCCCTACCCTGCCCTGTGCAAGTCCCTTACAACTGGGCTAGAAGACTGGAGCCCGGCATCCAGAAGAGACTATAAAGACTGGAGCTCTGAAGAAGTGAGACTTCCTTCTTCTTTCCCTTTTATTCCATTCAGGCTACAAGTCTATTGACTAGTGCCATCCACCCCTGGGGAGTCTTTTGTCTTCAGAGATTCCATCACCCATGTGCACCCAGAACTCTGCTAACACTAGGCTAGGTGTTTCTTATGCAAGTGACACCACAGTTAATGATTTCGCTCACTCTACACCATTTAACTGTACAGTGTGACCTAGTTCCTCACATCCTACTGGCACGGGCTGGCACAGGTTACTTTCCTTTCTGACCCTCATTTCCCACCTCATGGAAAGTTGTTCTTAGAAGGGAAGAAGACACAAACAATAGAGAAGGTATGTTCTCTTCCTTTTTCTCTCTTGTGCCCTCTCTCAATGAGTTGGACCATGACCAGTCTGGGAAAGTGACCAGCTGTCCTGCCTGGAAGATGGACACTGGAGACTGTTGCATATTTTTCATCCTAGTAAGACTAAAATGGTTTTATCCCAGCTTAATCATCCCCACTTTTCTCACCCATTCATTAACAAAACACACCCACTGATCATAGAGAAACTACTCCATTGTTTCTAGAACAGAACCCTTAATTCCTGTCCTTGAAAAGCAAAGCCTGGGTCTCTGGAGTTTTATCTAGGAAGAACAGTTAAGACTTACGTAAGGTACTGAGCCATAGGAGTACAAAGTCATGTTGGACCCTACAACCTGAATAGGACACATGTGTGGGAAAAGGATACATTAAAATCCTACTCACAGTGGGACTGGGCTCCTATCTTTATTCAGCAACTTCTTGGTTTTCTATCAGTCAGTTTCATGATATTACTGTGGTCAAACTTCCTACTTGAAATGGTAGTGAGGTATATTTTGAGGTTAAGAAAATCTGATTTCCAATCACAGCTCAGTCACTTACTAACATATTAGTTATTTATTTTAGGCATGTTATTTCACTTCATTTTGTTTCAGTTGCCTCATATGCATGTAATCAATAATTCAAGCTACCATCACACTTGGGATATGAACAAGATATAGCAGTTTCTGCTGCTGCTGCAAGTACTCCTCTTTCCCTTCCTCTTTCTTCCCTGCTTTTTCTTCCTTTTTTTCTACTTTGTTATCTTTTAAGTACTTTCTTTTCCCCTCTTTTTCTTGCTTCCTATTGTCCTATTAGACTTTATTCATTAAGAAAGTACTTTGCTCAACAACTTGATAAAAGCTCCTGAGCTCAGGAGATTCAGAACTTTTTGTTCACTCTTGGAAACTCTGGGGGTATTATTAAAAGAATAAAAAATTGTAATCTAGAAAAAAATCAATACTTCAATCTTCATTTAAATGTAAGACTTCCCTCACTTAGCTAAGGCAGCAGTTCTCAGCTACCTACATTTAGGAAAAGTCTTATGTAACTTTGTCCTATCCCAGTGTGACCCCCTTTCCCCAGCTTGGTGAGAGGTATTTTGCCTTCTTCAGAGTGCCAGAGATAGAGAGTAGAAGGAAGAAGAAGTTACACAGAAGTTCTTAGGTAACTGACAGCTGTTATGTTGCCTCTCTGGATTCTTGCTTTCTGGCCTGGCATGGTTTAGAACCCATCCTCTATATCTCTCTCAAAGACATTGTCATGAGAAATATGGGAATTTATTTTGCTTAATTCCTGCTTTGCAAAATCCTTGATCTTGAAAAGACAATCTCAGTCAATCGTTCTTTCACCATCTTCTACCTGCTGGAGTCCTTTTTCTCTCTTGTTTTTGGCAGGGAACAATGGATTCACAATCGTAAAGTCACCATAAATAACTTTCTCCTTTGAATAATTTCCTGCCCTTGAATGGGAGTGGAATCTTGGGAAGCTGATGGGATAGTACTCCTGTGATTTTTATGTTACCTTGGAGACAGGTTTTTATATGTAATTAATATTACTTAATCAGTTGATTTCATACTTGAGTATCAATCTGATTTCTTAAGTAATCAGTTGGTTTAGAGTTACTTAATAAGGCAATTATTTGGGTTCACTTGAACTAATAATTACAGGACATTCACATCTAGGTCTAGATGTCAGAGACCGAGGAAGCCACAGATTTGAGGTGTAAGACAGATTTATCTCTGCTGGCTTTTATAATGGCTGAGGCCTTGTGGTTAGGAATGGCCATGCCCTGTGGGAGTTGAGAGCAGCTCCCAACTGGTAGCTCAAAAGGAAGCAAGGATCTGCTTCTAGAATAGCAAGAGATTAACTGTGTCCTCAGTAAGCTTGGAGGCCAGTTCTTCTCCTGAGCCACCGGAAAGCACAGCCCACCTGACACCTTGACAGTTGTTCTTTAAGATCTCGAGTAGAGAACCCAGATATGTTATGATGACCTGCAGAACTGTGAACTACTAATGAGTAATATTTTAAGCTGCTGAATTTGTTGTAATTTGTCACACAGCATAAGAAAACCAAAACAGGGCCTGTGCCATTATTTTTATTGTTGTGTGTTTGGGCTTGTTTACCATTCACTCTTGTACCATGAAGAATATGTGTCCTTTGTGCTGACTAAAACCTGTGAATGCAAAACTTGAGTAATGCCCTGAACTTTAATAAATTTTGAGCCCTGAACTTGAAATCAATTTTATATTGTATTTACCAAATATGAAGATGAAATTCTGTCCTGCATTCTTTAGAGGACAAGCATCATATTTGAGTCTATTGACTATTTAAAAAAAAAACTGTAAGAGACATAATAGGCTGAGTGACAGCAAAGACCTTCCTCATTACTGAATTTCAGTCTACATGAGTACATGGTTGAGAGAAGCCAGTCAGTGAACAAATTTGTCATCTCAGAGACTTTGAGGGACTTTCCCAGGAGTCTCTGGCTTATCTCATACTCTTACAGGAATTAGAGTCAGTTCAGTTAGCTCTGTAAGGCCAGTACCGAGATGAGGTAGGGTTGCAGTCTTAATTTTTGTAAACTGGGATATCTTCATACAGATATCCTGGTCTCACTTCTGTCCTTTTTTAATCTCCTGGCTGGAGGAACAGGAATCTCAAAGCAGGGCTGGACCCTTGCTGGCCATGAAGGAGGCCATTGTGAAAACTAGCCTTGGTTCCCTGAATGGTCTCGAACAGTGACTCTTGGCAGTTCAGGGCCTTCCCTGGTAGGGGTCAGGAGGTTTACTCAAAAGTTAGCTTTCTCTGAAGCATTGCTTCTTAAATTGTGGCCTACATCAGAATCACTTGAAGGTTTGGCAAAACAAAAACTACTGTGTTCTATTCCTAGAATTTCTGATTCAGAGTAGGAACTGATAAATTATATTTTCAATAAGTTTCTAAGTTGCTGATGCTGCTATCTGGAGACTAAATTTTGAACATCATTGCTCTGAAGATATATACTTTTTATGAAATAATCTTTTCTTTCTATAGCCTAACATCTTTTCATGTCTGTTATTTTCCTGTAGAAACTAAGCAAGGTAAAAATTATTCTCAAACATTTCCTTTTAAATCCAGCATTTTGTCTGGTAGCTAAATATGACATGCATGTCTGTTGTATCTTGCTACTTTGCTCAGATTTTCAACTTTGAGTCTTATCTATGTTAAAAAGTGAAAAATACTGCTGAAATATGTTGTAATCATTAAATAAGTTGCCATGTGTAAAATAGGGAAGAAAAACATACTGGTCCTCTTTTCTATGCACCCTAAGTACATTGCTTGTTAGTTTTTCAGTGGGACTTGAGAATACAACAACCACTAACCTTACTAATTGAGAGTAATTTTTGATTTTGAGAAGGTTACATAGGTATGCAACTCCTTTGAAAGGGCATTAAAAGGGCCTAAGAGTGGATGATGGGCTGTCTCCTGGTTTGCTTGACACGGCATGTGAAATAACCTGATTCTGAGAAAAGACTTAAAATTTCTGAAAGTTCTCTTGAATTGTATATTCTTAACTCCAAAAAGAACTCTTTAAAGAGTCTTTCAACCTGCTTAACACTTGCACTGTCTTTCTTTGAGCTCCCAGGCTTCCCTCATAGCACATGAAAGTCAAGTGCCCACCTGAGGCCTCAGCAGCCCCGACATGGCTTTAAGGCAGCCATCTGCAAAACGTCTAGAAAGGCAAGTGTGCACTCTCTTTTTTTCTGGCCTCTAATTTATTGGCAGAAAAATGTTAAGTGCATTTTTAAAAAAGAATCACCATATTGCAGAAACAGATTGAAGGAAGATGGATTTGGGAGAATAGAATTTGCTAGAGGAGCGAATCCAGGTCCCAAAAGGGAAGGCACGTGGCTGATGTCACGGTCCACGCAGCCTCCCCTGTGATGTAAGGCTTCTTGCATTCGGTGTGGAGCCTCAGGGCCGGCAGTATTCCCTCAACCCTTGCTTTGTGCAAAATGTGGGCTAGGTGCTTTTAATGAATTGTTTCATTAAACCTTTGACAAATGTATGAATTAGTTACTATTGTAATTCTAATTTTATAAGTAGGGAAATAAAGCTAATCTTTCTATGGTTGCACAGCTATCTAGTGGTTGAGGCGGAATTTGAAATCATGCTATATTCAGGTTGTAGCAAATAAAGCCACGCTTAACTTTTCAGAAAAACATTAATATCGTGTTGTAGATTAAATATGTTCTGTGACATTTCATGTGTAGAAAACTTAACTCCTAAAGTGATTTTAAGATACAACTGAGATTAAAGTGTACAGAAATATGAGCCTTTATACTAATAAGTTTTCTCATCATTGAGACACAATACCCAACACCCACAGTTTAAAGTACGAGAAGTTTAATTGCTTGTAGTTTCAGTCCATAGTCACTTGGTTTCAAGGCAGAGGCATCATGGGTGAACAGTGTGGTAGAGCAAAGATAAGTTCATAGAAGCTAGCAAGCAGAGCAGGGAGAGAACCCTAGAGCAGAAGGGGGAAGGACCAGACAGACCCAAAGACCATGCCTAAGACCTACCCAGCACAATAAGTATGCCCCACCAGTCCCCAGGGTAGATCCCCAAGTCATTCATGTTGCAGCTGCAGTCTAATTGCCACAGGCTCTAATCCAATATGATGGTTTTCTTACAAAAAAAGAGGAAGAGCACCAGAGATAAGCATGCACAGAGAAAAGGCTGTTTGAGGACACAGTATGAAAACGTCCTTCTGTAATCCGAAATAAAAAGCTTCATAGGAATAAAGATGCTTACACCTTGATCTTGGGCTTTTAGCCTCTGGAGCTGCAAAAAGATAAATTTCTATTGTTCAAGCTAGTTAGTCTCTGGTATTATGTTATGATAGCTCTAGCGAACTAATACACCAGCTACATTTATAAATGGGTGTAGTTTGCTATCCTCTGACCTTGAATTTGGTCACATAATATTCTTTGATTGATGGAATGTCAGCCAGTAGATGCTGTGTGACCAGAGGCTTACAAAACATCTGAGCACTTCATCTTTCTCTCTTGTTCTGGTGTTAGTGCTATCAGAAGGGCATGTGGCTCATAGCTTGTCCAAGAGAGTAAGAGTCATGGAATAGAGCCTTTCTACTTCAGTCAGGGGGACCTGACTGAGCCCAGGATGAAGCACCCCCTTTTCTGTATAACTGACTCCTGCACCATGACAGTAAATAAGTCTTTAGTTCTTGAATTTTGGGGTATTTGTTAGGCACCAGTGCTATAGCACTAGCTGATAACATTAATCAAAGAACCAAAGAGGGAACTTTACAAAGTTCCTATACAGTAATTTCTCTGGCCATTAACTGAGAGAATGGGTGAAAGATATTTGGAGAGAAAAATAGATAAGTGGTGGCTCTAATACTTTTCCCAACATTTCAAATTTGGAGGGAAACTGTATTTCTTTAAAAGAATGAATAAAAAGGAATTAAAGTATCATTTCTATTCCTTCAAGAACAATATAAGAGGGCCTTGAGGGAGAAGAGATAGAGAAAGAATGGGAAAGTGGGTGTTTGGACTCAGGTTGAGTTTAACTGTCCTGGCTTTGTCACTTACTCTCTGGATGACTTGGCACAAGTCATATGACCTCACTGAGCTTTGAGCTTCAGTTTTTAAATCTGTAAAACGGAGAAGCTAATAATATATTTTCCATCTACATTGGCCCTGCCTCCCTACTTGGGAAGGCCTCAGAGTATGTAACGCTTCCTTATTGCTGGAAATAGTGAAGAAACGGGTAGTTCAGGAAGTATTTGAGAAGTGGCAGCCTTTTGGGAGTAGCCCTGGTATTTAGGTGTGTAGAAACAGTGTGGATTTGGGACGAGCAGGACAGGATGGAACTGCTTTCCTCGCTGCTAGGGTTGATTATAATGAGTTTTTCTAGACTTCCAGAGATTGGAAAGCTCACTAAGGTATGATGGAGTGTAGGACTTTCTCAGTCTTGAAATATATATCCAGCTCTTGCTTGGCATGTTGTATTGAGACTAACAAGTCAGATTCTAAACTTTGGAATTTCCCATCTTGTGACCTAGGAAATTTTATTTGGCCCCTTTGAATGCTTGTTTTTTTTATGTGTGAAAAAGAGGGCAATATACTGAGAGTATCCCTTTAGTAGAGAGCTTTGTGTGATTCTGAAATTCACATTTAAATCAAAACACTTACTATAGGTTCATAGCACAGATGAGCACTTACAAATGTGATCTTCCCTATTCATCTACCCTACCCCCCTTCTTTTAACAAATAAGCTAAGGCTTCCCAAGGTGATGTATCTTTCCAAAGTCACAGGACTGTAAGTGTCAAAGCTAGGAGACAGGATAAAATCTTTATAAGTGGCAGATATGTAAGTAAAAAGCTTCTCCATCTGTCCAGATTTTAAGATGCATATGTAATCTGGAGGCCCAGGATAGAAGACTAGAATTATATATTCTAAATGTTGAAATTAATCTAGCAACTATCCTGTCATTGTTAGAATATTCTGTATCATTTCTATGGGTAGCTTAGATTAACCTGTTATACCACCAGTGACAGGAGACCTATCACCCTACTATGTCAGCACATCCCATCTCTAAGAGCTTGTTAGGAAGCTTCTTAGATTGAGCCTTAATATAACTTCCCCTTCTGGAGCCACACAGAATGAATGTCATTCTATGCTTTGTTACAGCATAGCCTTTGAATATCTGAAGACAGCTCTTATATGTCTCTTGCTCTCACAGCCTCTTCCATTCGCACACTCATTCAGCAAGATATATTGAACAATGTATCAGAATTCTTTAGTGGTAATAAATGGAAAATTCAATTTAAACTGACCTGCATAATCCTTGCATTCACTCATCTATGCAATACATTTTTACAAGTATGTTTTACGTTTTAGACACTGTGCCAAATGCTGAGGGTAGAGCAGGAAAGAAAGCAGAATCTATACCCACAAGAAACCTGTACTCCACTGTGTGACTAGAGATGGTAAAAAATGGGACCAATAAATATATTCACCTCAATGAACGAGCATGCAACAATTCAAGTGGCAATGCTATGCAAAACAACAACAACAACAACAAAATAAAGCAGATCTAAAGGCATAGACAATGCCAAGGAGTGGAAATATAAATGTAAGATGGATTAGCTGAAGACTTTAGAGGCAGGTCTTGACTCAGCTTTCTGTTTTCTCTGATCTGTGGATCTCTTGGGTTTGCTTTGGTCAGAACTGGCTTCCCTCATGGTGGTAATTTGGCTGCAAGTGGGTCAAGGCTGTGTGGCTTCTCATTTATATTCAAGAGTTGGTAATTAGTTTCTACAGCAAGCCAACAGATGCTCTGAGCATTGCTTTGATGGAACCATTCTTGATCCCTGTGTCCAGGGGAATATAATTCACTGATTAGCTTTGTCCTTGGTATGTTTCCTCATGAACTTTTAGAGGGAAGTGTCTATTCCTAAAGTTTGAAAAATGATCAGTGCCACCCAAAAGCTTATGACTGCCATACAAACAAGGGAGGATGGTCCCTGTCAGGCGGATACAACCCTAGCAACCACCGAAAATACTCTATCTAGGTACTTAAGGCTTACACAGGTAAATAGAACATGGCCACTCATCTTAAGTAGGTCACAGTTTATTAAAAAAAACAATGGTAAATAGATAATTCTGTAACAGAATTAACAACTCAACCTGGTCCAAGACAATCCTCAGCTTCACGGTAGGGGGACAGTAAAGGTATGGAAATAGTCGTCTTAGAAGAGTCTCTCTAAGAGTCAACATTTAGTATGTCTATGTTTTTACTAGGTTTTTACTCTCTCATCAATAACAGTCTTACTCATATAATTTGTAGAGCTTTCATTTGAGAAATAGGATGGGGTTTGATCTGGAATATCCCCCAAAGGCTTATCTGTTTTGCCCATTAATGCAACAGTGTTCAGAGGTGGGACTTTGGAAATGCCATTGGAACGTGAGGACTCCTACTTCCCCAGGGTTAATCTGCTGAAGTACTCATAACTAGGCGGCAATTTTTGGAAGGTGATGGGAAATTAAGAGGTAGGGTCTAGTTGAAAGGAATAGGTCATGTCCTTGGGGACTATATCTTGTCCCTGGCTTCTTGTTATAGCTTGTGTCTAGAGGTCCCCCAAAGCCTCACAGAGTCCTAGGTGGGCTTTTCAGAGGTGACTGATTCTATAAGGTAGCTACAGTATGTCATGCTAGCCTTAAAGGTATGATGCTGGGATCAAGGATGTGTGATTAACTAAATCAGTCCATTTATTGGTTTGGCATGATTCTGGGTGTGACCATGGGAAGGCCCACCCTGGATATGAGTGCTGCTGGCTCTAAGAGGTGTAGGCTGGATAGAAGAATATAAGGGACAGAAAGAGGACTGCTGTCATGACTTGCTGCTTGGTCCTTTGGCTGCCTCTTGCCTTCCACTTTTCATGCCATGAACTATTTTTTCTCTACTGTGATTCCCCTCTGCCATGCCAACCTCCTTCAGAGCCAGTCAGTTATGAACTGAAACCTCTACAAACTGGGCTACAGTAATCCTTTCCTCCTCTAACTTTCAGTGCTGCGTACTTTGTCTCAGCAAGAATAAAAGTAATGAGAGACTTCCTCTTTAGACCTCTCGCTCTGGCTCTTGCTCTTTCTCCTTCACGACTCCTACCACCTGGCTGCTAAACCTTCCCACCATGATGTATCTGCCTCGTTACAGGCCTAAAATCAATGACACTAACTGACCATTGACAAAGCTTTAACTGTGAGCCAAAATAAATCTTCCCTTCACTAGGTAGATTTTCTTAAATACTCTGGCAAGGTAACAAAAAGCTTACTGATAAAAGGTGAATATATTTCTCTAGCCCACGTAGCTTGTTCTGGCCATGATATCTCACAGCTGACATCAGCAAAGGCTGAGAATATGCCCAATATGCCTGTGTGCTGGTCTTCTTCTTGTATTCTACCACTACTCTGAGAGTAATGTGCCTGGGCTACCCTGCTTGCCACTGGGAAAAGTAGAGAAACAAGTGAACAGAATTACCTCAGCCAAGCTTCTCCAGTGGAACACAGCCTTAATTAGCAGACTCCATTCAATCTCCAGACTTATAGGCTAAATAGATTCTAGAGTACTCTGCGGTGTTTTCAAGTTGTTCGGTAGCATTAATCAGCAGCATTAATGTGCTGATAGATGGCCGATCTGGTCTTTGCTGAGCTAGAACATGCTGTGGGCCATTTAACATGAAAAATAGGGCTGGTGTACTTGGTCATAGAATTTAGTGTGTTACAGTGCACTACAATTCAGGAAGAGATAGAGAGATAAGCCCATGATTTGTAGTCTTAGAAGATGTGGGAAGAGGAAGTGAGGTACAGTGGGGCTGGAGGGAGGAGATGGTCAGAGCTGTGGACTGGTTGGACTTGGCATCCCCAAATCACCTTCGGTTGCTCAGTGGCGTAGATATAACTCAGGAATGGAGAGTCACTGTGCTGAGGAAGGGACCTGTCCTGGTACAGGGAGCCCTCTGGTAAGAGGCAAGGGCCAGTAGCAGGGCTAGATTTAGGTATGATAGAGACTCTGAGGTGCTCAGAGAGAACTTCATAGGAGTCCCAGGGAAGACCAGTCAGCTAGGCTTAGATATGTCTTGAAGAAAAAAAATTGTTCTTGTGTATAATCTTATTTATTTTTAACAGTAATATATCATTCAAAGAACCAACAGTTAACTTCCCAGAGGGACTTAGAAGAGTTGACAATTAAAAAATTTAACATGGCTGCAGGACAAGGGTAGCCTTTTAGAAGTCAGGCCTTTGTCCAGGAAGTGCATAAAACAGAAAGCAAATGATGAATATTGAGGCGAGAAAGCTAGTTCTGAACAATGACCCTTATGAAATAATTTATTTTCGAGTAAACAAAGTTGGTGTTACATTTGGAAATCACATCTTCTCTCCCCAGTGGTGTCATATTCCGTCTCCAATTGATGAGTGTGTAGTAATAAACAGTAAAAATATGATGAGATAAACAGAGTGAAATTATTACTGCATACCAAAAAGGGGAAGAACATGCTGGAGAGTGTGTGAAGGGGCGTGGGTCCAGTAGAGATGTCCACGTGTGCTGGACTCCACTGGAAGTCGGTGCCAGGACAGTGGGGGTCAGCCAGAAACCCTGTGAAGGATGGCTTGGAGAGGGAGACCCTGACTCTAGTGCAGATCTCATAAAGTCTTGGCCAACCCAGAAGTAGGTCCAGAGAAAGCACTGTGTCCTAGAGGCTCCTGTTTTGAAATGCCTCAGTCCTAAAATACCAGCTGTGTCCAGTGCTTCCCTGGCAGTATATGGCTTTAGCTTGAAAGCAACATGAAATTATAACACATTGCAAATGGAAACGCCAGCTAGATGCCCTTCTAGCAGCTAAAGCTCAAGTTGTTCTCTGAAGGGAGAGCTGAGTTGTGAACCTTTCCAGCTGCCACCACCTCCAGGAGGAGGTGACGTTTTATGACCCAAGACCCTGTTGGGAGGGAAACGCTCCCTCGGTGCTGAGCTCTGGAGGGGAAGAGGGGAAGAGGTCTACTTCCTCACAGTCTCCTGCTGAGTTGCTTCCCTTGCCCTTTAGCCGTTCTCGCCAGACAGGACAGAAGGTTCCAGGTCAAGATTCTAGGCAGCAAGGGGCCGAGTTTCCTTGACAGATCGTGTACATTGGAGCGTCTTAGAGAGTAGTGAGGATAGAGCCAGGCTTTTCACTCCCCATCCCCGTCCTCTTGGGCTCAGAGCACACCAGGGCAGGAAGCTCTGGAAGGAAGGAACCCACTGCTTTCCTTTGGCCTATTGAATTTGGCCTTTAGGCAGATACCTAGTGGGTGGAGTGCCCCTAAGAGCGAAAGGGCCCTGGAAGGTATGAAGCAGTCAGTAGTAACTCAGGTGCCACAGGTACGAGGCTGGAGTGAGCCAGGCCCACAACCTTGTACTGTGGCGCATTCATTTGGGAAGCAGTGCTGTGCCCCACTTACGGCTAAGCATGCTTGGGATTCACCTGCGATGTGCTTTGATGCTTTCTTCTAGCCAGTGAGATCAACGTATGTGTAGCCTCTTGGTCTGCGAAGCACCAGGAGATGCTGGATGAAAACCTCCGTCTCAGTTGTAGGTCAGACATGTATCCTTCTGAGTTTATCCTAAAATAGACTCCGGCCATTTTCCAGTAAAACAGAACAGTGGCAGCTGAGACTCCGATGGTAGAGGAGGAAAGTGCTGGTCATTTGAAAGAAAGGAGCTGGCTCTGAGCATGAGAAATGCAGTTTATAGCTGGGCAAGTTTTAAAATTCTTTTTCTCCAAATATAAAAAGTTAGGATCACTCCCTCTTTCTTTGACTTCATCCTTCTCTCCCTCCCTATTACCTGCCTTCTTTCTTGTAGTATTCAGTCAGTGCACATTTATTGAGCAGCAGTGGTAGGCACTAGGAAAACAAAACCATCAAAGACTTCAAAGGCTCAGTGCAAGAATATGACAGCATAGTATACGCGCAGTAGTAGATGCTAGTTGCAGCAGGGGTTATTAGTTATAGTAGAAGTTACTCGTTATAGTAGAAATTGAGGATATCTTCAGAAGTAGCACAGAAGACATGCTATTTGGGGGCAGTCTGAGTAAGAACTAGCTCATGAAGTGAACAGGAGCTAGTTGGGGCCTCACTGGGGATGAGGGAAAGTCAGTACTGAATATTCTATGCAAAGATCTTGGAAACATACACTTTCTTATGAAGTCGGTGAGCTTACGGAATATGTGAGAGCCCTCCAGATCCTTCTGACAAGAGGACCCCAGAGCCAAGCAAATGAGGAATGAATAATCAGGGCTGGGGGCTCCATTTGGGGCACTCCGCATTTGATAGAAGGGCACTGAATAAGAGGATGTGGGGCGCTAGAACAGAACCCAGGAAAACTCTACAACTAGTGTCTGTTGAGAAAGAGATGTGCACAAATGAACAGGGCCAAAGGAACGGTGAGACGAGAGTGGGTGGAACTGTGTTGCTGAGGGCACAGAGGAGTGTACCGAGACTTCTGGTGCTGCATGGAAGCCAGGGCCACGGAAAATTCAGACTTCCAAGGGACTTAGCAAGCAGGGGTCAGTGGCGGCCGTGTTCCTGGGGAAGCCAAGTAAGAGTAAACTAAAGTTGGGGCCGGAGAGTTAGCTCAGTGTTTCCAGCACCTGCATCCCAAGCGCAAGGTCCTGAGTCTGATCCTGGTAACCACATACAACGCTGGGCGTGGTGACTCACGCCCACCAGCCATCAGCACCACATACCACAGTGCGGGACATGGTGGCTCACATCTGTCATCCCAGCACTCGGGAGGCAGAGACAGGAGGATTGCTGAGTTGGAGACTTGCCTGGGCTACACAGTGAGCTGAGGGCCAGCCTGAACTACAAAGTGAGACCCTGTCTCAAAAAAACCCCAGTAAATTAAATTAGTGAAAGGCTTTGAAAAGTGTGAAAAGCCATGGAAAAGCAGTGGCGTTTTTTTTTTTTTTTTGAGACAGGGTCTCGCTGTGTAGTTCAGGCTGGCCCTGAGCTCACTATGTAGCCCAGGCAAGCCTCGAACTCAGCAATCCTCCTGACTCTGCCTCCCGAGTGCTGGGATGACAGGCGTGAGCCACCACGCCCGGCAGCAGTGGCGGTTTTTGATGAAAGCAGGAATTCACTATTTTAGCCTTACCAATTCAGAATATGGAGGAAAATGAGATGAAATTTATCACTTTAGTTTCACAGGTTCTCAACTACATCAAGTGGATAATGGAATGTCCAGTCTAAATAGACACCCTTGCACTCATAATGAATGTTTTAAAGACATTTTTACATACTTATCTCCAAATCAGCTTTTTGGTGGCTCCAAAAGATTGCCTGACATTGTCACACATGTACGAAAATAAAATTGTGGGTATAAGAAAGAATGTAACAGAGAAACTGAAAATTATATGGGGTCATTAGTTTATAAGAATAAATAATCCTGGTGGCCGAATGGGAACGCTAATTTGTAGAATTTATTTTTTAAAGTAAGAAATCTTTAATCTTTTTTTAAATTGAATTCTTTATTGGTACATTTTATATACATCTCACAACACATATAACATTGGGGGATTTGTACCAATATATGACACAAGTTAATTCTTATTTTTACCCATATCCCTACCCACTCACACCTCCCCACCCAATATATACATGCTCTTTTATTTTCTTTCAGAATCATATTTATTCCTTCCCCACATTACATCCCCACACCAAGTTTCCTTTGGAAATTTCCTACTCTACAAAAACTATCATGCTTTCTAGAGCTTATTTGCATCTACAGGTGCTCATATCAAAGAGAAGATCCGGTATTTGCCTATCTGTGATCTATTGATTTCACTTATTAACATGTCCTCCAGGTGTATCCATTTGCACATAAATGAATCCATCTTGTCATTGTTTATGGCAGAATAATACTCCACTTTATAAAAAAAAACACATATTCTTTATCCAGTGTCCAGTTGATGGGCATTTGGGTTGTTTCCAAGATTGAGCTATCACAAACTGAGCTGCTATGAATAAGAGTGTACATCTGTCTTTCTAATGTGATTTTTTTAAGATTTCTGAGAAATCTCCACACAGATCTCCACAATGGTTGCACAAGTCTGCAATCCCACCAACAGTGGAGAAGGGTTCCTTTCTCCCCACAGCCTTGCCAGCATTTATGGTTTTGCAATAGCAGCCATTCTTTGTAGAGTGAGATGAAATCTCAGTGTTGTTTTCCTTTGCATCTCTCGAATGACCAGTGATGCTAAACATTTCTTCATATGCTTCTTAGCTGCTTTGACTTCTGCCTCTGAGAAGTGTCTGTTCAAGGAAATCTTTAATCATAAAGTTTGTTTGGGTAGTGCCAATACAAAAGGTTCTGAGCAGAACAAAATAGATTTAACATTACTTTTATCATGTAGAAAGAAAAAGAAAGTAATAAAATATAATAAGAAGGGTATGGTTGCCGGAGAAACCATATCTAGAGGCTGTATGAGCTTTCAGTAATTCAGAATAGATAACATGGTATCCTGCAAGAGACATGGGGTCGTGGGCAGCAAGGGCATGGCTGGGGTGAAGAGCATGGGACTCTGAATCCATCTGGTTCCTAATGTCTACTTCGGGTATTGACTTGAGATATAAGTATCTCAAGAGGACTCTCATGTAGTGATGAGTATTGTGACTGTTACTTGTGTTGTTACTGTATTTCCGCTTGAAAGTGTTTCCTCCGCTTGGTTCGCTTTCCCACATGCTACTGTCCTCTTGTATCATATGCCTCTACCTAAGCATTGCCTTCTGAGGGACACTTTCCCTGACAATCCTATTTTGAATAACACCCACATTATCTCTTCCATCTCCTTCCTCACTTTCTCCATAGCACTTGTCACCATATAATGTACATTTTTCTAGGATGTGAGATGCTCATAGCAATAATTTTGCCCATTTTTATCATTGTCATACTTCGAGTATGTAGTAGAGTTCTTGCAACATAAAGCACTCAGAAAACATTCTCGGAATGAGTAGACAAATGAGATCGGGTACCCTGCAGGTTTCTGGATCTGGAGAGGGACTCTGAAACTTCTAGAAAAGTACTTCACTCAGAAAGTCACCGTCAAAATACCACATTGTGTCCTTTGATCATCTGGCTTTTTATTCACAGTTGCACAGCACTGCAGGAGGTTCTAGCTGTTTCCAAGATCTCTACTCCAGGCTCTCGCTCTGCCATCATACAGGCTCATCCTCCCTCCTGGCACCTGGCAGGTTCAACGCTGGAGCCATCCCTGAGATCCGTAGATATTTGGAACTTCAGGGTTTAGAGGAGCCACTCAAACTCACTGATCTTGTCAGTGTTTCTGTAGAGAGGGAAACTAGAGCTCCAAAAGATGCCATAATTTACCCCGTGACATGCAACCCATTAAGTAAGCTCACCTTGCAAAGGAATGGGAAAAATCCAAAGCTTTATATCAGGTCTTCACATGTGTTCACATGTGTATGTAGCCCCACAACATGGATTGTTAAATTGCCCTCCTTAGGCTGCTCACTTAATGAGCAGACCTACGTCTGTCTGGATTCCAAACTAATGTTTTATGAAATAAATTTTATTTCTCCTTTTTTAGCATATGTTTGTGATATAGAATAAATGCACTTCGTGTGGGGAATTTGTATATGTGTACCCATCACATCTAGACCCCCTTTTCCTCCTTTCCCTTGTGGCCCCCCCAGATCCTGTAACATAGTCTGTTATGTGCTACAACTTAGGAGAAGCCCTGAAATTACAGAGTGCAAGTGGATGTATCACCACATCCTTCTTTACTTTTAGTCACCTTTATATTTCTGGAAGAGGGTTTTCATCTGTCCTCTCATTACAGAGAAAGCATTGCTCCACTAGTCTCTATGGGTCAGTTTTCGATCACTGTTATTTCCTTCTGTCTTGCCTTTGGTCTTCCTCTTCTTTGGCCTTTTTCTAGCTCTTAACTGCATTTCATTTTATATAAATCTTATAGAGATAAACAGCAAAATTACCTGATTTTCCTATGTTCTCCCGATGCTGTAGTATTCAGGTCTTCAGAACCAGACTGTTTGAAAACGCCCTTTGCTGACACCATTTCTGTTCCTCTGCAGTCATGTGTATTTTGGCCCTTGGCACTTCCAAAGTCATTCCTGTTTAGAGAATTGGCAATTTCTGCTGATAAATCCTGTGACTTCTCTGCAGAGTTATTTTACTTGATCCTCTCATATCATTTGTTGTGGGATATTACTCCATAATTCTTGAAAAGCTGTACCTTTGGATAATGCATCAACGTGCTCTTAGGCTTTCTGCATACAACTTTCCAACTTAGTCGTTCCTTGCTGGCTCATTGTAGTAACTGCAAAGATGACTTTAATAATCTTTTCCACTCATGATGTAGAGCTGTATTTATATATTTCAATTCAATGTAGAGAATGTCTTTATTATATATGCTAAATTCTATATAAATCTAACCATTCTAAAATCTGATAGTGCTGTGCTTTACTTTCCTCATCTAGGCAGTGCAAACAGTAATTGCTGCTCATCAAATTACTTTTAAGGATTAAATGACTTCACAAATGGAAAGTTCTTAGACTATTTGCACACCGCAGAGTTACCTATGCGAAGTATTACCTGTGGTTGATTATTCATGCTACTGTTATTGTAGAGCCAACTTTGTTCCTTACCAACTCCCTTTAAGCAGCTCCTCTGTTGTAAGTACTTTCTGATTGTGAGCACATAACCCTTAAAGCATTCTGATCAGTGGACATTTCTCCAGGCTTGTGTGTCAGATGCATTCTTCCCCAACACCTCTGCACTGGCTTTTGTTGCACTGTTCCAGACTTTACCACTCTCAGTTGGAGCAGAGGGAACCATTGGCTTGAATATTTCCATACTACCTGATAATGCGAACTGCAGCCCCTATTTTGTCTAAGAGTGGAGTTGTGACTATCAAGCCTCAGGCAAGTCTTATTTTCTCTTTACTGAGGGAAAGACTAAGAGGTAAGTGTTCCCAGGGTAGCCTTTCACAGGGTAGGTTCTTTGCTAGTTGATCTCACGAGTTTGCTGCTCTGTAGGATCCCTGCTTTTGTGGGTCCCGCCGATCACCATTCCCATTGTATTGTGATCCTGTGGCTTTAAGGTCACCTACTAACTTAATTGCTTACTAACTTTCAGGAATTGATTTCTGTGTGGTCAGGTTTTGATCAACTTTCTTGCCATTTTTCCCCCCTACTTAAAATTCATTTTTAGTACTTTATCCAAAATTTGGAGAGGTTTTAAAGTTTGTAAAGGGCCAGTTAGCAAATATTTCGGGCCTTGTAGGGCATAGGTTCTCTGCTGTAACTCTCGCTTTGCTATTGCTTACAAGAACATCCATAGATTACGTGTAAACAAATGGTGTGACTGTGTTCCCATTAAACTATATTTTTAAAAAATAAGGGATTGGTTTTGACCTAAACTTTAATTTTCCACCCCTATTCTATAACACTTGCTGATAGAAAGTACCAGAATAATCTTTCTGGAAATCAGATTCTGCCCTAAAATTCCTGGCAGCAGTAGCAGATGGGAGAATCAAGGTTTGAAACCTGAAGCTTCGTTTTCTGTTTGGTACCTAGTCTTAATGGAAAAAAATTGAATAGGGGCTTTTGGGGTAGATAGCTTATAGTCAGGCATAAGCTAGAGTTGGGATGTGGGGGAAAGTTGAATTACTTGTTTGCCCTCTAGATTCTTTTTTTTTTTTTTTTTTTTGAGACAGGGTCTCGCTTTGTATAGTTCAGACTGGCCCTGAACTCACTATGTAGCTCAGGCAAGCCTCGAACTCAGCAGTCCTCCTGCCTCTGCCTCCTGAGTGCTGGGATTACAGGCCTGAGCCACCAGGCCCCAGCATTGTGGGTTGTGGTACTGATTGCTGGTGGGCATGAGCCACCACACCCAATATCATATCACTGTATGTGGTTACCAGATGGAACTCAGGACCTTGAACTCAGGACCTTGCGCTTGTGAGGCAGGCAGCCAAACCACTGAGCTAAATCTCCGGCCCTCTAGATTTTTTCTGAAGGGCTCTCCTCTCTGGGACTTGGGCGGAATCCTGGTGGGCCATACATGCTTCAGTATGTCCAAGTAAAGTTCTCCCCTTTCCCCCCTGCTTACCAAGGTCTGCACCATCTGCCAACAGAGGCCACACCCCTTCTGAGACCCTCTCTTCTGGAGTCTTTGGTGATGGTCTGTGTAGCTGGTATAATTGCCTTTTTCTCTTAAACCAGTTGGGGTCTTCATCACAAATTTATGCTGTGTTTTGAGTGACTCGTTGGGCTTAAACAATAATATTTTTTGGTCATAATCAACTGAAACACAGAGGGCAAAGATGGTGAGCTAGATATATTTGATACCTTGTTGAAATCTGAGTGGTGAGATGCACTGTTACATTACAGGCATTTTTGGTTCAGTTTTTGGATAGAGGAAGTTTTCTGTTGAGTCTTGGGAGTTAGAGAGAATTCAAACATATTTTAATGGGCAAAGCTGTAGGAAGTTATAGGAAGAAAGGCCGGAGTAGACTCTGAGTTTATAGGAGCAAAAAATCATTTTTACTGAACTCCTAGCTAGTAGCTTCAAAGCTAGGTTTTGCCATTCACTTACTTGGGGCCCTTTGAAAATCTGGCATATTTTTTAGTACTTTGTTGTTGTTGGTCCAAAGGGGCTTGTCAGCCCAGAGGTTAATTGTGTCACTGAACAGAAAGGACTGTGCTGCAGCAGACAGGTAGATTTTTCTCTATTTTAATTTTTTAATGTTTAAATAATTATTATTACAATTATATTTCTATGCAGATTTGTAGTACATAATAATTACACTCTTCACAGGGCGTTGGCACACACACATAGTGCATCTTGTTTTTTCCGTCCCTTTTCCTCTCCTACCTCCCGTCTTCCCTCCTGACATCCCTCCCTTTTGCAAAAGATCTGTTTCCTTAGGGTAACTCTGAAAAGGTTGCAGGCAAATGATAACTTTCTCTTTAAAATTCAAAACCCTGGCATTCTAAGCACTTCTAAAGTTTGAGTTTGAGAAGTCCGCAGTGGCAAGGATGTGGACATTTTTAGTGCAATTTCGAAGCTGGTGCCGTACGACGTCTGGAGGAAAGCAAAGGCTGCATTTTTAAGTGCTACATTCTTGCTCTTCATCCCTTTATGCCTGTCTCCTTCTTGACACTTATTTTAAAAGCCTCCTTTCTCCTTCTAGCGAAAACCCACGCCATATCCCCGGGTCTGTTGTGGAAGAACAGACTGGAAGACATCTGCCTCTTGCCTTATTTTTTTAAATTCCTCTAAATGATCCAGCCAAGTCTCCACACCAGAGCTCCCGCTCCCTGAACAAACCAAATGGCGGCTGTTGGCAGCATATTGACAGCTTGTTAATGAAGGAATCCTTGACAGTGTGACAACCTGCCCAGGCTGCCTCCGGAAGCCAAATCCGCCCCCACACAAACCTCAAGTAATTAACAGGTGGGGAAAAATAGCAACTAACTGCTGCTGAGGGCAGAAGAATATTCAACCAAATGAATTATATATACTAAAAAATTCAATTTTAGAGCCCCTTCCCTCGTTTTTGCTATCAAGCTCTGCTGGAAGGGGTGTTTACTTTGGTGCCAGATCAGCCTGGATTTCCATCCCCGTTTGGCCACACGCTCACTGTGTGACTCTGGGACAGTGTCCTCACGGAGCCTCTGGGTGTGATGAACAGCATAGTCAGACAATGCTGGTGAAGGCATCATCATAGATGTCATATATAACTGTTCAGTTGTTAAAATAGCTTTTATAAACATGAGTATGACAGATTGTTGTTATGTTTCTGTCAGGCGTTTATTTATTTATTTTTATTGTGAGGCTGTCTTTCCTTTTTCTCACGCATTAAAGTTCTTCCTGGTGATTTTTACTGAGCTCCTATGTCTTCCTGGTGAATCGAGGCTGTCATTTTCAAAAAGTGACCCCGCTATTGTGTCTCTAGTTCTATTTTTTGGTCTTAAAAGTATTTCTGTGATGTTATTTTATGTGTTGATAGCTCAGTATATTTATATATGTTCTGTTTACATAGTCTATTTTATAGTATTTCTGTGCTTTTAGGTTTCATGGGTCTAGAAAGAAGAGAAGTGTAGAGAAGATGGCTTCGGCTGGCTCTTCCCCAGCTAAGGTGTCCACTCTGGTCTCCTTGACAACCTGCTCCCTAGATCTCCAACCTAAAATATATTCACACACATTCTAATAGAGAGCGGCTTGAGGCGCTACATGTCCTGGGTCCAAATCACACCCCTCTGAACGTGTCCCTCCCAGCCCAGGAAAGAAGTTGAGGGAATTTTTCAAAACTTGAGTCCTTAGCTTGTGATGTATTACCGGAGGAGAAACTTAATTTAGGACACTCAAGATGATTTGAAGTAGTTGTTTTAAGTTTTCTTGGGGTCTTAGATTTCTTTCTAAATGGGATAAAGCTATGTATACTTCTCAGAAACCAGTGTAAAAACAAGAGAAAAAATGTTTTTGGTACCTAAATATACAAAAGCTCCAAGCAAAGAGGCATTCACTTAAGTATCCGTGTTAAAAACATTAGGGAATAAAAGGCAGTAAGGCAGCATTAAAGAAATAAAAATGTACTTGCCAGAATACAAGCCAACTCCTTGTGGAATTTGCCTCCTCTGTTCTAAGGTGGTCTCCTGCTTGCCAGGGAGACCACGGCCCCCAGCTGGACGATGGCCTGTGTGTCCTGGAGATTTGAACTGATGACTATGTGAACAGGTCCAGGCCTGCTGAACCCAGAGCTCCAGCTGGAGCTCTCAGCAAACACCTGTAGAGAAGCCGCTAGAGCCCAGGGCATGGCACAGGCTATGCAAGAAAATCCAAAGAAAAGGTGTCACAAGATCCCAAAGAACCTGACCGTGGAGATGGAACATCTAGACTTGAGAAAGTAAAGGTAATAAAATCAGCTGAAATGTACACAGATATCCAAAGTTTTAAACAGAGACAGAATTCCTAAGAATATAGATAATGGAGATGACAGTCACATTTTTAAAATTTCTTGATTTTAGAAATAAGAAATTGCTATAGGCGTGGGAGTCTTTTTAAGAATACCTTAAACAATAGCTTAGATACGACTAAGGAGTAGATAAGCAAAATGGAAAGATTATTTTAGACAATCATCTAAGGCATAAAAGGCCAGAAATGAAAACATGGGAACCATGAGAGGAAAGTTGCAGAGTGGAGGAAAGAGGATGAAATTTCATTTGAGATTTACTGCAATGAAAGTGCAGCATTCACGCAGCAAGGGAAAGTTCTAAAAGTTACCAGGCAAAAAAGATATTTCATCCAGAAAGTCACTGTCAAACAAAAGGCAGACTCTCAACATTAGTAATAGAGGCCAGGAAATAAAAAGGAAGAAAACATATACAAAATATACCTCCCAGGCATTGAGGCTAAATTGTATGACTATATATCTCACTAATGTAAACCATGCAAAAAACAAAAGAAACAGCCCAACACCCGCAGGAAATATGTTACAGTGTTGAGTTTATAATGGCTGTTGAAATTAAAAGAAACTTATTTTTATCTTAATATTTCTGTACTGTTCTCATTTCTTGCAATAAATATGATTTACTTATGCAATAAAAATATATATTAAAAAACAAATCTGGGTTGAAAATATATGAAGGCCATGTCTGTGCTCATTCAAATTAAGCCCATTATTTAAGGCTTGTCTTCAGCCTCATTTTGTCCATGAGCCCACCCTTCTTCTTACACATACTCCTCTTCAGGGCAGATTGTTCACTAGGCACAGAAAGTACAGTTCTAGAGCCCATGATACTTTCAGGGGTAAACAGAAATACTTCAATTTTAAATACTGTTAAAATTCGAAAGAAAATAAACATGAAAGAATAATAAATGGAGAGTGATGTTTACCTTGGATTACATTTGCTTTTATACCAAAGTGGTAAAATATGATTATATATAGATAACATATTTTTAGCAGAGGAAGAAACCAATCAGGGTAAAACTGCCAGTGGCCCATGAAATCATAGAAGTGGTCTTGCACTTCTCACTTCCAGTGTTGATTTCTTCGCCGCAAAAGCAAGAGTCTCAGACCAGGCTCTAGAGGCGGTTGACGTAGTAGGTGACACATTAGTGACCAGAGGCGAGGGTGTGGGCAGGGGCCATCAAAGGCGGAAAAGCCAGTTAGAGCTTGTGAAATCTGTGTGCTCAAGATCACTGCTGCGGGGACGCGGCTGAGGACCTCCCTAGAGAGGAGCAGAGTGCCTCCCAGTAGTCCCCAGGGGAAGGATAGGTGCCGAGCACCCTCGGAGACAGCTAGCGTCCTCTTCAGGCCCTGCAGAAATGCCCAAGGGCTCTTGGCGCCGTGCAGACCCTGAAGCAGAAAGCAGAAAGCGCCTGCTCAGAGCTGTGCCGTTTGCGTGGCAGTGAGGTTTTGTGGCTAGCGCAGCTGAAGCTGAGGCTGGAGAGGAGCCCAGGTGATGGGGCTGGGAACACCCGGAGTCTGACGCAGGTCCCAGGGAGCAACCCCGCGTTACCCTCGCGCCCTCGGACTGTTTTATCAGTACGTCTGGAAGAGCTCCTTTTCCATTCAGTCCTATTTCGCGTACCTTGTAATTCTGACCTGCGCTTATTCTGCACAGCCTTGCTTGTGGCACGTACTTAATACATATTATTGGTTTAACTGGGGGTTTCCTGGACTAGGATTTAAGAGAGCCAAGCTATGAGTTTGGGCTTCCGTGCAACCTACTGTGGGTCTCACAGCCATGTGTACAGAGGGGAGGAGCTTTGCAAGGTCTTCTGCAACCAATGGATCTGATGCTTGATGGATCCCACGCACCCGGCTCCTTCAGCGTGAGAGGTACATCCATATGCCAGGCACGGTGCTTGTTGTGAGATGAATGCCCAACAACCATACTGTGCACGAAGGAGCACCTCTTCAGGGAGGCCGAGGAAGAATTACTGACAGTGAAACAGAAGTAAGCGTCAACAGGGAGGGACACGCAGAGGTATTTTTGTTTTGTTTTGTTTGTTTTGTTTTGTGACAGGATCTCGCTTTGTAGTTCAGGCTGGCCCTGAGCTCACTATGGAGCCCAGGCAAGCCTCCAACTCAGCAATCCTCCTGCCTCTGCCTCCTGAGTGCTGGGATGACAGGCGTGAGCCACCACGCCCAGCATTGTGGTATGTGGTACTGACTGCTGGTGGACATGAGTCACCACATCTGGTATTGTTGTAGGTGGTTACTGGGGATCAAACCAGGGACCTTGCGCTTGCTAGGCAGGCGCTGGAACCACTGAGCTAAATCTCCGGCCCATGGAGTGGTGTCTTTCAGCAAACCCTGAGTGAGTCAGGAGAAATTCTTGCCGACATGATTGCTGAGGTGATTCTTACAGGATGACTTCTGTGTCGGGAGGAATATGGAAAGAACACTCCCCATGAGCTCATCCCAGAAAGGCAGACATCTGGAGATTAAGATGGCTGAAGACAGAGACAGAAGTTCTTGACTCCTACTGACTTTTAAATCATTTCTGTTCCTGTGGTTCATTTTGTCTTTCTGAGCGTTGTTTGATACCCTCACATGAGAGTCTTAACGTGTACGTGTTAGACTTAAGTTTCTGTGGACAAACTATGGATTCCAAGGTGGGAAACAAGACTTATTTTCCTATGTTTACTGGGAAAGGAGAACCACTTTCCATTTATTTCATATTTATTATTAAGCAGGCCCGTGGAAATGGACTTTTTAAAACCTGCAGCCACAGACTAGTTGAGACTATTAAAAAGACTATCAGTCACTAGATAGAGTTTCAGTCAAGGTATATGTGTTCAGTCAATTCTGTGTTTCTTTGAGAGTAATGAGTACATTTCTTTCCAGAAATCAACATCTGTGTTAATTTTACTTATGGTGATCAAATATTTATGTTACTCCAGGTAAAACACCTCATGACAAATGCATGATTGAAAGGACACATTACAGGAATCCTCTGAACTGAAATTCTCTGACTATAAAGTTCTGACATTGTCCCCTTCTTGTCTGGTATGATTAAGAGATCTCTTCATAATTTTGTCTCATGGAGTCCTCTTCTGCTTTAGGAAGAAATATTCTTTGCCAGTAGATCTCAGTATACATGAATGTCATGTTAGCGTGCTTTCTCTTCTTGAAGAAATGTCAATGAGCCTCCAGTTTGTGTGTGTGTGTGTGTGTGTGTGTAACTCGGGATCGAACTTGGACCCTTATGCACCCAAGGTTGGCATGGTACCACTTGAGCTAAATCCCTAGCCCGAGCCTCCAGGTTTAATAATTTCCTGCATTACAGAAGAGTAACAGTTGGCAAAAGCTTCCAAAATGGTGGCTGGGACACACAGTCCATACCCAAATACTTTCCTGAAAGAGAAAGTGAGAGTGCTGGAGGAAGAGGTTTTTTTTTTTTTTTTTTTTCAATCTATAGAGACACTCATTTATTGAAAATTTTGCTCAAATTCTGAAATTTGGTGTTAACTAGAATTAGGAACACAGATTCTATGTTGCTGGTGCCAGTTGTGGGCATGTAGCAACTACTTAAATCTGGATCTGACTGCCACCAAGTTTAGTCCTGCTACAGATATTTCAGTATTAGTTCAGAAGGGCTCTTTGATTTTATAATGAAAGGGAACTACATGAAGAAAATATTATATTTAATGAGGCTGTCCTAAGTATACAGGCTATTTCGTTAGTTGTTTTACTAATGACTAGACTAAGTATTTTACATACACTATCAATTCAGTTAACACACGTTAACAAAAAACATTGAATGAGTCATTCACTGTGAGGATTAACAATCATCATGCAATCACAGTACAGAGTCAGGCACTTCAACATTCAAAGACTATAGATGATCAAATGAAGCTTAAATCAACTACCCAAGGTTATATAATTCTTCAGTGACAAATTTGGGACCTGAATCTCTTTCTGTGTCCAAAATTTATTCTTAGGGCCTAGCAGATCATATTATGATTACTCAGAAAATACTTGTATAACTTAAATTTTATGGTACCCATACAGTAAATTCATGTAAGTTGGACCTATAGCACCAGCGAGTTGTTATCCTTCAGAATATCATTATTTTTTCCATTTATTATATACTTCTTAAATCTGTATGCTTGTATGTATATTAAGTTATGATAAACAGAGACTAGCTTGTCACTGGACAGCTTTATCTCAGTTCTTCCTAGGGAAAATAGAGAGAAATAATTATTACACAGTGGTATGTATACCTATTGATGTATATTTCCATTTACCCACAGCAGATTAATGATCATCCCAAAACTCAGTATCTCAAAATTTTATTAGTGCTAATGATTCTTGAGATACTGAACTCAGCTTCGTATTTTTCATGTTTTTTCAGTCCATTGGTGGTTAATACTGTTATCATGTGAAGGCTTTTCATTTATATGTCTACTTTATTGACTGAAATAGATGAGCACCAATCAGACAGATAGTGTCTTTCTTGATGTGAATAGTCCACATGGCTAACTTGGACACTTCATAGCATGATAGCCCCACATAGGTGAGTTTTTCCCTGGTAACTGGCTTCTCTTGGAGCAATATCCTAACAAACCAAGTCGGAAGCTGCAGGCCTTTTCTGACTAAATCTCAGAAGTCACACGGTGGCACTTTAACTGCATTCTGTTGGTTCAAGATATGTTTCAAGTGTGGTTCACCCTCAGTGAATAGGACAGTGCAAGACCATAAATATTCAAAGGCACTGGAACTGTTTTTTTTAAGAGTATCTGTCATATGTGGATTAAATACTCTGCGACCCTTACAGGATATGATGGTTTAGATTGAAATATCCCCTAGAATCTTAAAGATGTCTGTGGATGGTGAATGGATCATTCCCCCATCAGCAGATTTCCAGTGATGAGGACTCTGTGATGTCACTGATGTTGCAGGGCTCCCTGGGAGTTGGGGCTGGAGCTAAAGTTCAGTTGAAATCCAATCTTTGAGCAATTGATTCTTCTGCCTTAACTTCATGCTCTTAATCTTCTTCCGTTCTCAGTAAATCACTTGTACAACAACCTCCAAGTCTATTTCTAGGAAACCTGACCTAACATAGACCTTTGGAAAGTGTATATGTGGCTAATATTTGAAAGAAAAGCAATATCTTTTGTGGTTAAAAAATGAGAGAAATTATTTTGAAAAAGAGCTCAGTCTTTTTGTAAGGAGGAGCTGTTGTGCTGATGGACATACTTGAGGAGGGGTTTGTTCATGTCATAAGGGCATGAACTTTGAACTGTAGAACGTGACTGCCTGCCCTCTGTCCCTGTTCCATTACTGGCTATGCGTATCATCTTGTGTGAGTTAATTTTTCTGTGACTCAGTTTTCTCATTGATAAAATGGAGAGAACTGTAGTCCTCATCAGGACAGTATTTTAAAGATTAAATGAATTATTATTACTAAACTGTAAAAGCAGCACCAGAATGATTCTGTACATTATATTCACTACAGTGTTATTAGCATCTAAAATAGGGCCTGACATATTAGATTCTTAATAAATATTTCTGAATGATTATATAAAAAGAAATTAGAACCATACTTGCACAATTCACTGCCAGGATTTTATACAAAAAAGAACTGTTATAAATTGGCATGAGCAAAGAAAGTACTTTTAAGTACAGAAATAGCAATAGTTTATTGAAATAGAAAAGATTAGGAGAGTACATACATATAAACACATATATTTATCAAAAGGTCAGTCTAGCCGGGCGTGGTGGCTCACACCTGTAATCCCAGCACTCAGGAGGCAGAGACAGGAGGATTGCTTAGTTCGAGGCTTGCCTGGGCTACACAGTGAGCTCAGGTCCAGCCTGAACTACAAAGCAAGACCTTGTCTAAAAAAAGAAAAAAAAGGTCAGTCTATAAATGAATTATGGCCATTTTGTACAGTATATACAATCATTAAAAATTTGAGGCCACTTGAACTGTACAGATCTGGAATGATCTTTAAAATATGTGAAAATATTTTATATTTTATATATATATATTAAAATATTGGTGCAAATAAAAGCAAGGTTCAGAAAAAGCAAGTTGCAATGCATATAGTATTAGATCCTTTGTAAATATTTCTGTAGATGCTTACACACACTTACCCACATTGTCTCTGTTAAGATTTGCAGAAATATGGCAACCAAATTTGCCTCTGGGAAAGCATCTGGGTGCCTGGGCAGAGAAGAAGGAAGAGGACTGATGCTAGACTCTTGATTTTTGTTTTGTGTGCCAATCAATTGTATCCTATTTGGGAAGTAATCAAAGAATTTGTAACTTTTAAAAGAAAAAGCACATGACATTAAGCAAAAACTGGCAGATAGGATAGGAGGACAGGATGAGTCCATCTTTAAGCGTCTGTGAGAGCCATGAGGTATCTTGCAGAAAGCAGGTATAGACATAGGCTCAGAAGAGCGTGGCTTGTTTCTGCACAAGGTGGCGCCAAGCCCGTTACCTGCTAAGTCCCCTATGAATTGACCTCTAAAGATTGATTAAAACTCAGCCTTCCAGTCCTTTGACTTGGAAAATTAGATTGAATGCCATTATTAATTTTGATTACCAGGCCTGAATTTTCTGTAAGCTCATTTAACAGGGAGACAGACTCTCGCCTTTCATAAATTATGCCCTTGAAGTCTGCCTTCAGATGGATGGAGGGTGCTAGGTACAGACAGAAGTGCCTACTGTGTGCCAGGCCCCTGCTAGGTAAATGGATGATACATCACAGTGGTTAACCCTCCCACCACCTCTTTGAGACAGCATTATGATCTCCATTCAAAAGGAAATAGGTGATTAACTGTCTTAAGCATGTGCTCTCAAGAATAAATGACAAAAAAGAGGCACATGACAGATGTCATGGATCACAAGTGAGCTCAGTAATAATACTTTTTGTAGTATTGTTGGAGGAGCAATTTAGACAAGTTAGACAATGACTCAACTTGGCAGGTCTCTCGTACATTACAAGTAACAATGTTGTTCACAAAGCGAAGAAAGATAAACTGACATGGGGATGATACTAGTTAGGCCCTATGCAAGGGTTTTAGATGTTTGTCTTGTGATCTATCTCTATCTCAGTCTTTTAGTTTTTCCTAAGGCTTGATCTTAAGCAAACATTAGAAAAGCTTTATTTTTTTTAGATCTAGTTTTTCTGTTTTTCTTTTTTTGAGACAGGGTCTCACTTTATAGTTCAGACTGGCCCTAAGCTTACTTTATAGTCCTGGCAAGCCTCGAACTCAGCAATCAGCAATCCTCCTGCCTCTGCCTCCTGAGTGCTGGGGTGACAGGCGTGAGTCACCACGCCCAGCACTATGGTATGTGGTACTGATTGCTGGTGGGCATGAGTCACCATGCCTGGTGTTGTTGTATGTGGTTACCAGGGATTAAACCAGGGACCTTGTGCTTGTAGGCAGGTGCTGGAACCACTGAACTACATCTCCAGCCCCTTAGATCTAGTCTTACAGATCCTAGGACAGTGTCTCCTCCTCCTGCACTCTACCCCTTTGAGATGCCTTGCTCTTCCTTAGTAGCGTGGTTGTGAGTGTGGACATGACCCACTGTTATAATAATAATTTTACCTATCAATTTTTATGATGAACAATTTCCAGCTCTCTTCCCAGTAGATTATGTGTCTTTTGAGAAAAGATTGAGTCTTTTATATGTGTTAGACTTTGAAGTTTTGTTTGTTCTCTTCCAGACATAGCAGTGCGTACTCTGCCTTACCTAATTGACTAATGATCTTCAATCCACTTAGAAGACCTGTACAGAACACAGGGATATTGTCACATTGATGTATGAATTACCAGCAAAATGTCAAGCACAAATCTGAGAGCTGCAAATTGGAAAGTAATATTACTTTTGTGGTAGCCAAAATGTATGCATATCTATATAATCCCTTGTCTTTGATTGTGGGAAAAACTAATGAATATTATGAATATTATTCCCATAATTATTTTATATTAATTGGCAAATGTACAGGGATTTTATGCATGCAATTAATATCTCTAATTAGCTTGACTTCAAGTTAATAAAAAGGAGTTTATCTGAGTAGGATTCTTCAGGTAAGCCTTTCTAAAAAGTTTCAAGGCTTTGCTGAGGTGAGAGAGAGTCTTACATGGCTTGGGTTTTATAGCTATAAGGAAAGGAATTCTTCCAACAATCATGTGAGTTTGGAATGAAACCCTGACCTTCAGATGAGACTTCAGCCTGTCAGATGTCTTGGCTGAGACCTTATCAGACCTAATACAGAAGCTATCTCAGACTTGCTCAGACTTTTGCCCTAGAGAAATTGTGGTATAAGTGGTTTTAACACTGCTGAGTTTAACTGGGTGTGGTAGTACATGCCTATAGCAGGCAATAGGGAGGTTAAGGCAGGACAATGCCTATCAATTCAAAGCCACCCTGGGCTACATAGTAAGTTTAAGGCCAGCCTGAAGTACAAAGTGAGACTTTATCTTAAGAAAAGACCCCCCCCCCAAAAAAAAGAACCCTCAGATTGCTGAGTTTATGAGTTATACACTCTAGGAAACTAACTTGTTTTTATGTTTGTAGAAGGTATTTATGCTCCATAAATAACATAAAGGTATAGTTTTTTACTGCTTCTACACATAATTTCTAATTTCTGTTCCTCTATTAAACCTGATACATATTTTCATGTAAGAATCTCTAAGGACAAGATAACCTATATAACTTTTAATGCTCTTATACAATATTTATCAAATTAATTAATTTCTTTATGCCCCCATTTATTCATCTGTTGTTCATGAGTAGCTGTGGTTGTCATGTCAGCTGGCTGTACAAACAGAAAGGTAGTTATAGAGTTTATGGGATATGTGAGCAGTTATGGTGCATTGGAAGAACCGGATTTGGGTTCCAAAGGGTTATGTTTGTACCCTAATTCTGCCATTTTAAGAGCCATGAGGCCTGAAGCAAACCATTTAACTCTTCTGATTCTCAATTTTTAATCTAAAAACTGAGGGGTATTAATAGGCTCCTGGTGAGGACCAAATGAGTATATGACTCATATTATCACCTTTGGCTTTAATCTTCTCTAAGTCTCTTCCTGTCCGGTGGACTGTAGAATACCCTGGTCCTCTCGATCTCTTGAGTTCTTGTAATATGAGGAAGAAACTGCAAACAAGAGTTCATGGAGAATGGAGAATTTTCAGGTGACAAAGACAAGGAAAGATTTCCATTTCCTTTCAAGAGAAAAATGTCACCCTACTCTGTTTCAGTGAAGAATAAAGAAATTTGAATAAAATGTCAGATTCCTTCTGAACTAATTTGGGAATCATAATGACATGCACAGTTTCAGCTGAACACATGAATATTTATAATTAAAAATGAAATTGTCCTTTTTTTCAGATTGTTAGAGTGAGCAGAAATCCCCACGGGTATCCTGGGCTGGAAGAGCTGTTTGTTTTAAGAAAAATTCTAAGCTAGAAAAGCAAAAATAAACAAAACGAAGCATCCAAAACACAGTGGGTGCCAGCTGAGGGCTGCTAACACAGTCAAAGCTGAGGCTGGTGGTGTCTCTTCCGTCTGCCCCACGTGGCTCACCTAAGAGGAAGCGGGTGTCTTGACTCAGGGATGGAAGGAGCTTGAGGACAGGACCTGGACACTTTCTTCCCTGCCTTCTACCCTGCTTCTGGCCAAACCTTTAGTTTGCCCACACACCATACTTTGTTTTCCAGAGGTACAGAGCTTTATCTTTATTTACTGTGGTGTGATAATACATAAAATAGCACAATGTGATGTGGGAATGGAGGGAGAACATGACACTCTGTGGGTATTTATTTACCCTTCAGTTAGTAGTTATTATTCCCATGTAATAAACAGAATGGGATTTTGGTGACAGAATACGTGTTGCCTTTATTAGAATTTTAATTTTTGTTTTTATTTAGAAGTTCTTCTTGTATATTTCCTTATGATGAGCACCAATAGTGACCAGCTTTGTTGTAGAGACAGAAGTGCACAAATCTGAGTTCTCAACTATATGGTTCCAAAGCTTCAGAGCTCCAACTTTTGTATCTTTATATGAACAGTTTTATAGTAGAACTCACTGACAAAGAGATATTCCTAGCACTATATGACAATGATTCTCCTTACTTCATGTCTTTAGTTTTCCAACATTATGAAGTTGCCATTGTTCATGTCTCCGAGCCAACCTGAGGGAATCACTTTTGGGAAGAAAGCCAAGTCCTGTGTCAATTGGAAACTTTTACCCTAATTAATGTCTTTTTTCCTTCAAACCCAGGGAAACAGTTACTTCTGTTTTGTTGTAGAAAAGTGGAGGAAGAGCTAAAGTGGCTTGTTTTAGATGATGGACCTGATAGCTTAACAACTTTGAAGTTTCTTCTAGAAGCTATGAGAAGCAAGGATTTTTTTTCTTTTTCTTGATGGGTTCTTCCTGTAACAGTGCCATGATGAGCTTTCCTGGACGCTACCCACATCCATTATCTCAGTGACAGTGCCTTAATTGAAATGGCATCTTAGAATTATTTCTTTAATATTCATTGTTAAATTCAGTAAATTTAGTATTAATTAATGTCAGCTTCCCTGGTGTTTTGGTCTCCCATTTGTCATTCACTTCATTCATAGAGCAGTACAGGAAATAATAGGACTATTTCATTTTACAGGAGTTTTTGTTTTTTACTGTACAATTCAGATTTGTTAGTGTGGTAAGAACATGGATTAAGAATAGCTTGGTCTTTTGTAGTACTTCTCCACTTGAAAAAGTGACAGAGAAAGAAGAGAACTGAAGGAGAAGAAAAAAAGAAAAGAGAATGAAGAGGAGGAAGAGTAGTTAGAGATTCTAGTACTTATCACTGGAGATCCTGGGAGAGGCACCAGGAGTCAATGCGAGAGTACACAAGTATCAGCAAGGGCTTGTAATATCAGTTGACTATGTGCTTTATAATGGTTATTTCATTTTCATAATATTCAAAGTATATGTGTCTTTATACATGCATGTAAATACATTTCATTCTACTTTCCAGATCTGTGGGAAAATTATAAATTGTAGATAATTAAATAATGTTATAACAAGGAGTCACCATGCATCTTGTTAATATAGTACTACTTTTTTTTTTTTACTTTTTAAATCGAATTCTTTATTGGCACATTTTATATACACATCATGACCACATTCAACATTGTATGTTAATTGTCATCTTTACCCATTTCCCTACCCACGATTATATGACATGATTGAAGATTATATGATTACATGACATGAATTCCAGTTTTTTTTTTTTTTTTTTTTTTTTGGTACCGGGGATCGAATTTGGGTCCTTGTGCGTCCAAGGTTGGGGCGGTACCACTTGAGCTAAATCCCCAGCTCCATGACATGAATTAATTCTCATTTTTATCCATTTCCCTATCCCCTCTACATCCTCCCCACCCCCTATATACATTTGATGTCCTTTTTTTTTCTTTTTGGAGACAGGGTCTCGCTTTGTAGTTCAGGCTGGCCCTGAGCTCACTGTGGTGCCCAGGCAAACCGCTGCGAACTCAGCAATCCTCCTGTCTCTGCCTCCCAAGTGCTGGGATTACAGGCGTGAGCCACCACGCCCGGCATTGTGGTATGCGGTGTTGATTGGTGGTGGGTGTGTCTCCACACCCAGCCTTATATGTGGTTACCGGGGATCGAACTCAGGTCCTTGCGCTTGCAAGGCAGGCGCCAGAACCACTGAGCTAACCCTCTGGCCCTTGATGTCCTTTTTTTAAGATCATATTTTTCTTTCCCCTACCCCTTTCCCTTTGAATATTTTCTATTTCATAAAATCTATTATGCATTCTAGAATTCATTTACATCTTCAGTTCCTCATACCAGAGAAAAGGTATGGTATTTACATATCTGTGACCTATTTATTTCACTTGAGTGTATCCTCAAGCTATGTCCATTTGAATATAAATGACTCAGACTTATGATTCTTTATGGAAGAGTAATACTCCATTTTATAGAAAAACCATATCTTCTTTATATAGTCGCCAGATTATGGGCATTTGGGTTGTTTCCAATTTATAGATATCACAAACTGAGTTGCTGTGAACATGGGTGCAATATGTCTTTATGATATGATTCTTTTAATTCTTTAATGTATATTCCTAGCAGGGGATAGCAGGGTCAAATGTGACCTCTAATCCTAGTTTTGTTTTTAGGAATCTCCACACTAACTTCCAGAGAGGTGGTACCAGTGTACATTATCACCAACAGTGGGGAAGGGTTCCTTTTGATACACAGCCTTGCCAGCATTTGTTGCTGGCTAGTTTTGAGATAGTAGCCATTATGTGGAGTGAGATGAAATAGTGTGCAGAAATTTTTAATAGGATGAGATCCCATTTGTTGATTCCTTATGCTGGTTCTCATGCTATAGAGGTTTTGTTCATAAAGTCTTTCCCTAATTCAGTGTCTTCAAAAATTTTACCTAACCTGTTTTCCAGCAGGTTTAGTGTTTCTGTTCTAATATTTAGGTCTCTAATCCACTTTGATTCTAATGTAGTATGTGATGAAAGAGATTGGTCTAGCTTTAGTCTTTGGCAGTTAAAGCCCAATTTTTCTAGCACCATTTGTTAAAGAGGCTGTCTTTTGTCCATTGAGGATATTTGGCTCCTTTGTCAAAGATAAGGTGGCTTAGTGTATTTAGAATTGTTTCTGGGTCTTTTAAGCTATTCCACTGGTCTTCTGGTCTGTTACTTTATCAGTACTATATCGTTTTTATCACAGTGGCTTTGTAGTATAATTTCAGGTTGGGGATTGTAATACCCCCTCATGTCCTTATTGCTTAAAATTGCTTTTGCTATTCTAGTTCATTAGTGGCTCCAGATTAACTTTTGGATTATTTTCTCTAGCACTGTTAAGTATGGTTTTGGCATTTCAATTGGAACTGCAATGAATCTGCATAGTAGCTGTGGGAATATCACCATTTTGATGATGTTGGTTCATCCTGCTTATGAACAAGGGTTGTCTTTCCATTTTCTGATATCTTCTTCAATCTCCTTTTTCAGAGTGCTGTAGTTTTCAGAGTAGAGGTCTTTCACCTTCTTTGTTAGATTGATTCGTAGATCTTAGGATAGACTCCTTTGGGGTTGTGAGTATCTTGGGTGCATTTGTAATCATCATATTTTAACACATCTTGCCCAGGCACAAGCTATATGAATGTAGTGAAGATGGTCAGTGTTCTGGCCATATCTTTTTTACTGGGCGAATATAGTTATATCTGGTTGTGAGATTGGCTGCTAATGGCCCATTGCTGCCTCACTTCTGTAGGAACTTGCCTTTGACTGTTGAGAGCCACCTGGCTAATGAGATTATATCCCATTGACACATGTCAGCTCAGATACTGATTACATTAATTCTCATGGCAAGTGTAATGTAGAGAGTTCTTTTAGTGTCTTTGAGCCAGTTTAATGCATGCTCTTTTGTCACTCATACAGTATGTGAAAAGATTTCTTTACCCATAGGACATGTTGGATACATCTGACAGGTACAAAATGTGGTCTCCACATGAAGCTTCCAAGTGTTTGAAGCAGGAAGACTTCAATCAGCAGGAGATTGATCAGCTGAGTATGTTAAGAAATGACTGTTTCTGCCCCATACTTCTTATACAGCTTTCTTTTAAATTCCACAAATATCAACTGAAAACCTACCAAGTGTCAGTCACCACAGTAGGCACTGAGTAGACTACAAAGATAAAAATGTTGTCCTTGTACAGGAGCCCAGAATACAAATAGCCAAGTATCATACATGATAGAATTAGGGATAATTATTCCTTCCTATATCCAGCTATGGGATCTAAGAAAGACAAGTGGTTAATTCTGAAAGCAGGGGACATGGAAATGACATTCAAGGATGAACTCAATATTGATAGACAAGGAAAGAAGCTACATTTATTTGCCTTTGCATGTAGTGATAGAAAACAGGAAGCAGCCACTTTCATAGAGTAGTGCTTTATTTGTAAATTAGTGCATGTAAATATTTTGTGTGTGTGTGTGTGTGTGTGTGTGTGTATGTAAGAATGATGAAAGGAGAGAAATATTTCATATTTGGCAAGAGTCTGGCCACTGGGTGAATACTGGTTTTTCAGGACTTAAAAGATCAGTCTGCCCCCGGTAGGATATCAAGAGAGCCACAGTAACAGCAATATGGCAATATTTCTTATCATCTGCATAACTTATCATGTGGTAATCATCTGGACTGGGGTGTTCTGATGTAATTTGTTTGTTAGGGCAGATGAAATAGGCATTTGACTGTTTCAGTTTAACAGATACAGGCTGTATTTATGTTGAGTAGATAAATAATTTTTTCCCATTAAAACGATTTACAAAAACTGTCATCTTGTACTTCTGCAGGCTCATTTGAAAGGGATTTGGTAGGACTCAGTTTGTAAGAATGGTGAGGAAGAGAACAATATTGCCCCAATTTTTACTGCCTTGAGTAATGGGAAGTGACAGCATACAGCCAGGTTGAGCTGGTGACGGTAGAAATAGTACGGTGGTAAATGAGAAGGAAAACGATACTTATTGAACACCTGCTTTGTTTCAAGCGTAATTCTGAGCATGTTTTATGTATTATTTTATTAATTCTGTAAATACAAAATGGAATTATGTGTGTGAAGGTGCTTTATAACATGCTTAGTCATAATTAACATTTATCTTTATTGCAAAGACTTCCAAGATTCACTTGAGACCATTTCTTGCTTTCTGTTATCAGATGTTAATTTATATTGAAGCAGCAGAGGGTCAGATTTTCTCTTGCTCAGAACTTCTAAGTAAGAAAACATGATGGAGGAAACATGGGTTGATTCATGGTTCAAGAACTGAGAATGTGAGCCAGAGGGACCTTTTTATGGAATTTTATTTTAAGTTTCTACTTTAGCTTTCACCAGATGAGGTGGTGGTGCACCAGTTGAGGATGCTATCAGAGATGAGTAGTCACTTATTTTCTGCTCTCGACCCCTTTCACAGCTAGAGAAGGATTATGGCCAGAGATTGGACTTGTCTATCTAATAAAGGAAAATGCTCTTCCAGTCTTTCATTAGCTATGCTTCAGCATGATCCAGGATCTTCTCAGGAAGTTCAAAGATGAGAGCCCCTTAGTTTGGGATGTAGTGTGACTAGTCATTGTATCCAGTTTCCTTAGTTATTTTAGCCCTTGGAGAGCTCAGTGGCTATACATAAAAATGTTCTCTTGAGAGATTAATTGATGGAAGCAAACCACTCATTTCAGAGTGAAAAGAAGCTAATACTCATGTTTCTTTCCTGAAACTGAAAACAATTTAATTGGTTAACCCGCTCAGATTGTGTTATGGTTTTTAGATTTAAAATTTATCAGAAAATCTTCATTTATTCAAAGTCAGGACTTTGGGGAAGTGATTAAGTCATGAGGCTACTATACTGATCAGTGGATTAATTCACTGATGTGTTCAATATTAAATTTGCAGTTAGAACTTGGGGCCTCTTCAGAAGAGGTGAGCCACTGAGGGAATAATCTCGGAGAGTGTATCTCCCTTCCTCCCTGGTTCTGCACTTTGGTCTTTGTTTCCTGGCTACCATGATACGCGTAAGCTTTTGTTTGCCATGCCCCTCTTCTGTGCCATTTCTGCTTTGGAGCTGGCCAACCATGGACTGAGACCCTTAGCAAAAATAAACCTATCCTTTAAATTGTTGGCAAAATAACAGGTAGAAACTGGGAGTATGAGGGTGGTTTGACTGTGCTTAATAACCATGTGTCTCAGAAGCCTTTGGAAGTAGTTTCAAAGAATGTTTGGAAAGGTTTTGTGATATCAATAAGCTAGACAAGCCCTAGAATTCTGTATGCCAAATTGATAGAAAATTCTATTTAGATCTCAGAAAATCAGAATGCTGGTTGAAATGCATACAGTTAAGGTGAGGCTTAGATTTCAATTCAAAACAAGGACTCCACTGTCAATTGGATTAGAGACCATGCACGTTATGCACTCTGGAAGAAAGCTTGTCTGTGGCTGTACCACCTTCAATGTATATTATCTCATCTGATCTCAGAAGATAAGAAGTGTCAGGCCCAATTAATATCTGGATGGCAGATCACCTGGGGACACAGATGTGGTAGAATAAGAGACCAATGACTTTGCCTCAGGGCAATAAGAAAGATGCTTTAGGGGCATTTCAGGAATCAGCAAGATTCTTAGCCCGCCCGCCCGCACCCCCCCCCCCCCAGGCCTAGAGGTGCAAAGTGAAAGACTTTGTTTTGATAACAGAGCTTCAGGGAGGTCAGCTCTTCCAGGCCAACTAGGAAAGAGTTTCCAAGAGTTCAGTCTTCTAGCCACTCAGCGTAACTTAGCTACTGCTGGAGGTGTCAGAAGTAGCTATAGCCATAATCTACAGGTACCAGGCTACCACTTGAGCTGGCAGTAGATGTTGGAATTATCCATGTGACACATTTTATAGGAATGCACAGCATAGAAACTGTGTGATCATACAAAGTTACCCTCAGATTTCAGAAGAAGGCCTTTGAGACTAGGCAAGGTGGTCCTGAGAAGGCAGTGTATGTAGTTACAAGAGTGAAGCCAACAGTGCAATGGAGTCCCCATGAAGTTGGAAGTGTCACAAATGTGGCATGTCTTCTGAGAAAAGCCTCAGGTGGCATCTTGGTTACTTTTCTCATTGCTGAGACAAAATACCTGGCACCCAAAGTTAAAGGAAGAAAGATTTATTTAGCTCACAGTTCATAGAGGTTTCATTTTCTAGTTGGCTAGCTTCAAGGCAGGGTAGCATGGCAGAAGAGCATCATAGAGCAGGCAGACATAAGGGAGCAGCAGCAAGCAACAAGCAACAGCCCACTTTCCGTGTCTTACATTTTATCCAGACTAGCTTCCTTTAGGCAGGTAGCACTCACACCTTTAGTTCTAGCATTGCAGCCTTAATCAATTCCAGCCTCACATCCTTGATCCCAGTAGCACACACCCTAGATCCAGCCAACTCTGAGAAGCTCCATTGATGACTGGATGAACCTTGGGAGGACATTTAGATACAAGCAATAACAGGTGGTGAGTAGAGCCACCCCAAGAAGGAGACCACCGAAACCCTTTAGGGTTCATGTCTCATAACATGCTTCAGGTGCTGGGCATGGGGCTAAATTGCGATTTAATGTTTGCCCTGCTGGATTTTTTTTTTTTTTTTTTTTGCTTTTTAGAGACAGGGTCTCACTTTGTAGTTCAGGCTGGCCCTGAGCTCACTATGGTGCCCAGGCAAGCCGCCGTGAACTCAGCAATCCTCCTGTCTCTGCCTCCCGAACCCTGCTGGATTTTGATATTGTTTTCATCTCATTTCTTTCGATTCCACCTATTTTTCTCTTTTGGAATGGGAATGTTTATCTTGTACCATTGTCTGTTGGATATATTTAACTTTTTTTGAATTTTTATAGGGACACATACTGAGATTGGTTAAGTCTCATAGGAAACTTTGGACTTGTACTTTTTAGCAATTCTAGAACTGTTAAAACTTTGGTGACCCTTAGAGGTTGGTCAAATACATTTTGTATAAAGAGAAGCATTGAGGCTTTTGGGGGTCAGGAGTGTGATGTTCTTGTTTAGATCTTGGATGTCCTGTTTAGAGGTGGGGATTTAGGATGGCAATTGAGTTCTGAAAATTTTATACTCATCAGTGTTCATAGGTAAGACATGTGACCTGGTAGGAAGAGGCACGTCACTGCAGGCATGACCAGAAGGGCTTATCTCCTTCCTTGGGTCCTCTTTCACTCTTATTCCTGGCCACTGTGAGGTGAACAACTTTGTCTACCATACCCCTCCTCCATGCTTTTTTTTTTTTTTTTGAGACAGCTTCTCGCTTCGTAGTTCAGGCTGGCCCTGAGCTCACTATGTAGCCCAGGCAAGCGTCAAACTCAGCAATCCTCCTGTCTCTGCCTCCTGAGTGCTGGGATTACAGGTGTGAGCCACCACACCCAGCATTGTGGGGCGTGGTACTGATTGCTGGTGGGTGTGAGTCAGCACGCCCAATATCATATCATTGTATGTGGTTACTGGGATCAGGATTGAACTCAGGATCTTGCGCTTGCTAGGCAGGGAGCAGAACCACTGAGCTAAATCTCCAGCCCATCTTCTATGCTTTTTTGCCTTGAAGCCAGTTTATCATGAACAGAGACACTAACCAAATTAACCTGCCCTTGAAATTGAAAGTAGGTAGGTATTTGATCCCCATGACAGGAAAGAAACTCTGGTGGGGAGAAAGTCGCTGATGTGATACTGCTTTGTGCTTTCAGTATTGAACTGTTCCTGACAGCCTGGGTATGTTTTATTACATCCTAAAGCTAACTATGGCTAACTAAGATAGTGTTTTATTTAATGAAAGTAAAGATACAGGCATAGAAGCAGGTCTTATTCCCTTGGTGTTTGTTTTCCATCAACTTCTTTCACTTATCTTGCAGAGTGTTCAGTGTTTTGAGGTGAGTCTAAATCCCCAAGTGCAGCATAGAAATTCTCAGGCCCTTGGTCCTCTCTAACAAAGCCCCCTGTATATGCCCTGTGCTACGCTGTACTGTATCTAATTGTAGTTCTTCCAATTCTCAATATACCCCCATGTCTCTCACTTACAATCTTTTCTCTCAGCCTTCTTAGTGTCTGTGAAACCTTGTTGAGATACCTAAAACTGACTTCTCCTTTTTGTTACCTCTCAGCTGCCACCCACTTGATAGCTACTTTCCAGTACCTCTTCTCTCACCTCACATGAATATATTCTCTCTTCCTCTGAAATATGTCAGTGTTAGAGTCTTTCCCCGAGACCACTTCATCTTCCATGACAGGCTTCACATAATGTAGTATTTGATGCTTATTTATGTATTTTGCATTATCTTCTATAATATACATATTCCTTGCCTATCTTTCAAGTTTAGCTTTCACAAGGATTTTCACAATTCCACCTTATTTGACCTGAATAAATTTTCATGATTATTTAGGGCCTCATGAGGTACTGTATTATAATCTCATGATTAAATCCAGATTTAAAATAGCAGATATTTTGACCTATGTTAGGATGTGAGTCCCACTTCTGCTAATCTCCATGGTAATGATCTTAAGCTATCCCATCATCTGGAACCCTAGTTTCGGTTCTTTAGTTGAGAGCAACCATTCTGTGTTTTGCTGCAGTGGCTTGACTAAAGGCCCTCCAAAACATATGTATCCACATTCCATTTTCTAGGACCTGCAATGTTATATTATTTGGACAAAAGGTTTTGAAGATGTAATTGAGGTAAAGATCATCCTGAATATTGTGGGTATGTCCAACTCTAATAACTTTTCTCCAAGAACACAAAAGAGGTGAAGTAGAACTCAGAATGGAAGGCAATGTGATGTGAGAGGCAGAGTTACGGTGTTTGTAGGCCAGGGAAGCCAGAAAGCGCAGAAAGCCAAACAAGTGTGGGATAGATTCTTCTCTACACTTGATCTTAGCCAAAAGGCCGAGAAGCGATAGACTCTTCTCTAGAGCTGCAGTAGGGAATATGGTCCTGCTGACAGCCTTATTGTAGAATTCTAATCACTCTTTTAAAGTAGCAGCTTCATGGTAATTTGCTACAGCAATAAAGCATCATTGTGTTATAATAGTATAGCAATTATTATATTATGTTGTTATCTGTCTATCCCATGAGACTGAGTTCCTTAAGGGCAAGGACTGATTATTCTCCTCCCCAAACTGTGCGCCTCTGGGCTAAGTATTTGAAGCACTAATACATATTTGATAAATTTTACAGAATATATTTTCTTCTTAGTGCCCTAATTTTTCCTGTAGAGCTGAGATTTTTTTAATCACTAAAAATGAAAGAAAATTTTTAAAAATAGAGAAGAATATAAAGAAGAAAATCCTTGAATTTTAAGAATATGTGCTCCCAAATATTATTTATTTATTTATTTATTAGCAGTCCCAAAGAACCACAAGAGTGTGAGTGTATAGTTTACATCACAGACAATGTAATTGCTCTTATTTTTCTTTAGTCAGCGTTTAACCTCTCTGGGGGTCCACTCGGTGACAAGGCCCGGGGTTTACACATTTCTATTTCTTTTTGCTTTTTTTTTTTTTGAGACAGGGTCTCACTTTGTAGTTCAGGCTGGCCCTGAGCTCACTATGGTGCCCAGGCAAGCCGCCGTGAACTCAGCAATCCTCTTGTCTCTGCCTCCCGAGTGCTGGGATTACAGGCGTGAGCCACCACGTCCGGCATTGTAGTATGAGGTGTTGATTGTTGGTGGGCGTGTCTCCACGCCCAGCATTACATGTGGTTACCGGGGATCGAACTCAGGACCTTGCGCTTGTGAGGCAGGTGCTGGAACCACTGAGCTAACCCTCCGGCCCTACACATTTCTATTTCTTGACTGATGGTCAGCTGCTTATTTTGTGACTCAGATAGAGTCCATCTGCTTCTAGTGAGATAGAACTTTATCCACGCTGCTGGAAGGATGGCTCCATCTGAATCATCCACCCAGTATAGGAAATGAACATGCACACATCAAGGGGTAGATAAGTTTTAGTAAAATGTTTGTTTAGTATAAAGAAATATTTCTAGAAGGCTGATGTTACAGCCATATTTGTGTCACAAGAATAAGAGTGGAATAGCAAACAAAACATGGAATATTATTTTTTCACTGTTTTGTTCCTTTCTTCTTTCATTTATTCCTTCCCTTAACATCGTTTGTCTTTTAGAGTAATAAGCTTTCAGTCTTTGGGGGTGGTTAAGACATGACAGGCAGATTACCTGTCATGGAATGTTTTCTGTAGTTTGACATTGGTAGTATCTTTTTCCTTGTAGTTTAAGATTCTGTATTTACCTAAAGTAAGGGAAGTAGGGGAAAGCAAAAAGAAAGAAAAGGTATTTACATCCACAGTGAAATTATGGATTTTCTTTTTAACATTATTTTACCTAATATCCTCAACAAGTATATGGGGCTGGTAGTATTGTTTGATTAGGGCAGAATAAATTAACAGATTAAATAGTTTTCTGAAAGTCATCTGCTAGGAGAGTCTAAAATGTTGTATGAATTCAAAGCCTGAAGATGCTCTGCAAATTTTCCACACAAGTCTAGGGTTGCCTTTTATGTATTGCATTATAAATGAGACTTGTATAGGGTGTAGAAAGGTAATTCTCCCACCTTATTTGTCAAATTCTTTTGTTTTTTGTACAGGATAGTCTTTGTGAAAATGTACTGAGACCACTGTAGTTGCTGTCATATAACCCACATATCCAAATTCTTTTCAGGCTTGGACTGAAGGAGAAAGAGTGACTACTGTTAGTTTTTCTTTCAGAGAGGACCTACTATTAAGCTGTAGGTGGGCTTGGGATCAGTGACACCTGTCCCAAGTTGTAACTCTTTTTTTGGTTTTTACAGAAACACCCCATCATGATGTTCTGTTTGTCACGTGTCAAGGAAATCATTATGGTCTAGCCTACTTATCTTGCCAAGATCTGTATAGGCCAATTTGTGGTCAAAGTGAACTCAGCAACAAAGCAGGAACAGGAAAGCAGATAAAGGGTTTTGGATCTCTGTGGACAACATCGATGCTTCAGAGTCTTTGTCCACCAATGATGACTTAAGTATTTCTGGTGAGCCTAAGGCAAGAAGGACATTTATGAAGGAAGGAGGTGGGAGGAGAAAGTGAAATATATTCTTCAAAATAAGGCCAAGTGTATTTTCTTGGGAGTGTTGCTATGAGAATTAAAGAAGACAGTATAGTGTCTGGTGTAGGCCAGTGAAATGCTATTAAGGAATAAGTCATAGCCACATTAGGACCTGGACAGGAGGAAAGAGAAAAAGTTCATGAACAGATGCAACAGCCACAACAACAGCACAGAAATCTGCATTGCCAGCAGTGCAAAAGAGAAAGCTGTCAACATGATGGGTAGACACAATCTCTCTCATATCCTTTGGTCATTAGGTTGTTTCATTCATTCAACCATTTATCAAGGAACAAACTCTAAGGTAGGTTCTGGGGTAATGGAGATAAGTAAGAAATGGCGTTGCCCTGCAGGACTTCAGAATCTAGTTGGGAAGACAGATGTAAACCATAGTTACTTTGTAGATTGCCAGACGCTGTAAGAGAGATGAGCATATCACCTCTGTGTGATATTGTACACTCTATGAGTATATACACTCCATGAGTATATTCTGATTCTCTGTGTTTGGTGGTTAACTTTTCCTGCTGTGCCCGTCAGAGTAGCAGGCACAAAGAAATCCTGCTGTTAAGTACCAATTAAATAGTTAAACATTGCATGGAAGAGTGAGGGTGTTGAGGAAAGTCTTCATTAAGGCAAAAATATTTAAGCAACAGTTGGTGTTTGAAGATTTTCTCAGGAGTAGATGAGGAAGAGTGTGTATGTGTGTGTGTGTGTGTGTTTGTATGTATGTGTGCACGTATGTGGTGGGATATAGTATAAGAGAAATATCAAATCAAAGAATAAAGTGTGTGAAAGAAGGGGCATAAAGCAGCAGGGACACCTGCAGAGGGGACTCATCTGGGTGTAGCACACATCTGGGTGAGGCCTGAACAGAAAAATCACTGCAAATGAGTCCAAAGTGACAGATTAAAACAGGTCATTTTACAGAATCATTACATTTGTCATTTAAAGGTATTTACTGAGCACTTCTTATGTGCCAAGGAAAGTTAACAGACCAATAAAATGACATGCCAAATTAGGCAAAACCTCCTCTACTCATGGGGTGTGCATTCTCATAGGAGACAAATAGCAAAATCATCATCAATATAAAAATGTTGTTCAATTGTAACTTGTAATATGGAGAGAAATAAATCTTGGATAGTGCTGAAAAGGAGAATGTACAGGGAAGAACAGCACATGGAGCTGGGTTTCATAGCTTGAAGTTTTAGGATTTGAATTTGCAAAGCTATATACATTTCTCATCGGTTACTGTGGCTTTTCTTGAGTTCGTAGCCTCCTTTAAAGTCTGGTGCATACGTTGCATGAATGCATTGATTTTCTGGGCTTCTTCTGCCAACCTATACATAAAGCCATAGCCTTTCCTGTTGAAAAGAATATTCATTGATTTATTACTAATTATGATTCATAAGCACTCATTAACATTATAGAACTGCCTTTCCATACATGTAAGCACTTCTACTATGTCTCAGATCAGCCTAATTGAGGGCTGATTTTTCATATCCCTTAACAAATGGCTAGTGTTTGTTCTGCTTCTTATTTTAGAAACAGAAAAGCCCTGGCTGTGGTCTCCATATTCATTCCTGGTGACTGGTTTGGGAGCAAGGTGCAGTAGTTTCACACTCATTGCTTATTGTAATTGTTTAGCATTTAATCATTTGCAGAGAAAAGAGTGAAATAACTAGGTTAAGCTTTAAAATTATTAATCACCTTAAATCCTTTTGAGTTACTGTATAAATGGAAGCGTATCCTAATTAGAATTGGGATCTTCTCTGCTCTCTGTTCTACAGTGAAATGTGTCAGGTTATCAAATGGAAACACAAGTTGCATTTTATTCAGGCAGAATGTTAATTGGGCTTTTGGCTAATTTTCATAATGACTGTTAGTGATGCCAAGTGTCATAAAATCAACACAGTGTGCCTTTCAAAGGGACTTTCTGGCCCAATCCCATTGCACTGTATTTCAAGCCCCAGCATACTGCAGAGGTGGGTGGGTCTCTCTGTCTCCTCATTCATAGTACTTCAACAGGATGGAATGAGGATGCTCAGTGTCGAGGTTTCTAAGCACCCCCCCCCCCCGCTGTTGATTCATCTTCGCTGTCTTTGTTTTTCAACTCCTCCCTCCCTAGTTATCTTCCCTCAGCTGGCAGACATATTCAAGTTTATACCACATTAAAGGGGGGAAGAAAAAGGAGGCCTTTAACGGCAGTCTTCCCTTTCACAATAAGGCCCCTTCAGAGAGCCGTCTCTATTCCCCTTCTCTCCCTCGCTTTTCTTCTTTCTCCCCCCTTTCATATTATCATCTGTGTTCAGCACTGCACACTTTATAGAGATGATTTCTGATAGAAATGTCAGTAACCCCCTAGTTCTGTGCAATGACCATTGATTGTCACTTTACATTTGACATTGTCAACAAGTTTTCTTTTCCTTTGCCATGTGCAACAACCCAGTCCTCCTCTTCTGCTTTCTCTGCAGTGGTTCCTTTTCCTGTGGTTTGCTCCCCTTAGTTTTTATAATGGTCCTATTATCATCACTCTACTTGCATTTGCACAATTTCTGGCTTTAATTACCAAATGTATGCTAAAAGTGATTAGATCTACATTAGAGTGCAAATTTTATTTCATACTCAAAATAATGTTTTATCAAATATCAAAGCAACTCATAACTAAGGCACATTGACATATAAAATTAATTATCTCAGAGTGGATGCAACAGATCCATATGTTTCCCTTTTTATGAAACAATCAAAAAAGTATTCAAAGTAGGTAGATAATTTTACATTCCCACCAGTAGTACACTAGAAGTATATTTCCTTTTCACTTCCTCCAAACATCTGAGATAACCTTCTGTATTTAGCTTAATAAATGTGAAGCATTATCACATGGAGCTTTCAATTTGCATTTTCATGATGATATCAAAGAGCATATATTTGAATGTTTATTTGGTATTGGGGTAGGTATATGTTCTTGTTTTAATCATTTTTAATTTTATCTAAAACAATTTAGATTTATATAATGATCACATTCATTATAGGGAATTTATAGCCTTACATGTGTCTTGATTCCCTTTTCCCCAAACATCCTCCCCTCCCTTCAATCCCTCTTCCCTTTCCTTATTTACAAGAGCCCCATTTCCATTTTTCCTTCTTTTCTGAATTCTTTTCTTTCTTTACTTTCCCCTTACCCTTTCTAGTTTCCCCTTCCTATTGAATGATTTCTTCTTATTTCACAGTCTATTATACATTTTGGTTCCTGTTTACATTTCAGTTTCTTATGCCAGAGAGACATTGTGATATTTACATGTGTGTCCAGTTTATTTAACTTGAGTATAGCTTTAAGTTGCACCCATTTATCTAGAAATGTCTCAAGTTTATCATATCTCAAGTTTAAATGTCATACTTTATTGCTGAGTAATACTGTATTGTGTAGAAAAACAACACTGTCTTTATCCATTCATTGGTGGATGGGCATTTGGATTGTTTCTAACATTTGATTATTATAAACTATGTCATTACAGACATGGGTATCACTGTGGTATGATGCTTTTAACTCTTCTGGGAAGTTACCTGCTTTGGTCAAATGGGCCTCTAATCGTAGTTTTTTTGAGGAATCTCCACACTGATTTCTATAGTGGTTAAACTAATCTGCAGTCCCACCAACAGTGGAGAAGGATTCTTTTCTTCTCACATCCTCTCCAGCATGGGTTTTTGATTGATTTCTCAATATTAGCCATTCTTCATGAAATGAGATGAAATACCACTGTTGTTTGAATTTACATATCTCAGGTGATCAGTGATGTTGATCCTTTTTTCATATATTTATTTGTTTTTTTTTTCTTCATCTGAGAAAGGTCTGTTCATTTCAGATGCCTACTTTTGGATTGGGTCTTTAAATTTGGGTAATTCGCTAGAATTTTTTCCTACTCTGTGCATTGCCTTTTAACTCTGTCAGTGATTTCTTTTGCAGTGCAGAAGCTTTTTAATAGGGCAAGAAAACAGTTGTTTATTGTATGATTTCTTGTGCATTCTAGGCTTTGTTCATGAAGTCTTTGCCTGCTTCTATGTCCTCAAGAATTCTTCCTTCCAGGAGGTTTAGTGTTTGTTTAAATATTTAGATCTTTGATTTCAGTTTTGTGCATAGATCTTTGATTTTAGTTTAGTACATAGAGGGAGACAAGGATCTAGTTTTAGTCTTTGCCTTGTAAGAAGCCAGTTTTTTCAGCATCACTTGTTGAAGAGGCTGTCTTTCTTCTAGTGGACATATTTGGCACTTTTTATCTTCTAGTCTGTTTGACTGATCTTCAGCTCTCTCTCTCTCTCTCTCTCTCTCTCTCTCTCTCTCTCTCTCTCTCTCTCTCTCTGCCAGTATCATGGTGTTCTTTATATTACAGTAGCTCTGTAGCATAATTTCAGGTCAGGGGTTGTGATACTCCCTGCCTTACCTTTGTTGTCCACATTGCCTTTGCTATTCTAGTTCTCTTCTGGTTCCAAATGAATTTTAGAATTGTTTTCTCTAATTTTGTGAGATATACTGTTGGAATTTTGATTGAAATTACATAAAATCTAATAATTTTGAAAGGATGGCCATTTTCACTATAATTGCTCTTCCTGCTCAAGAGCAAGGGATATCTTTCCATTTTTTAACATGCTCTTTGATGTCTTTTTTAAGAGTACACTAGTGTTCATTATAGTGGTCTTTTACTTATTTCTTTAGAGTGATTCCTAGGTATTTCATTTTTTTCAATGTTATTGTTAAAGGTGTTTTCTCTCTAATTTCTTTCCAAGTGACTTTGTTGTTTGTGTAAATGTAGGTTACTGATTTTTGAGTGCTGCCTTTATATCCATCTATGCTACTGAATTTGGCTATTAAATCTACAAGGAGTTCTTGCAGTCTTCTGTGTAAAGTATCATGTCATCTGCAAATAATGATAGTTTTACTTCTTTTCCTATCCTTATTCCTTTTATTTCATTCTCTTGTGTGATTGCTCTATTTCCCAAACTATATTGAATAAGAGTGATGATGATGGACATCCTTGTCTTGCTCCTGATTTTAGGATGAAAGCTTTCAGTATGATGTTGGCTGGTGTTTTGTCATAGATGCTTTTGATCAGATTGAGGTAAGTTTTCTGTAGGGTTTTTATCATGAGTGTGAGTTAGACTTTGTCAAATGCTTTCTCTGCAGTTGAGATGATCATGTGATTCTTATTTTTAGCTTTATTGGTATAGTATATTAAGTTTGTTGATTTGCATGTGTTAAACCATCCCTGGGATGATCTTACTTGCTCACTCTGTATGATTTTCACAATTTGTTGTATTCCTTTCACCAGTATCTTATTGAGAATTTTTGTTTCTGTATTCATTAGAGAGATTGACCTGTAGTTCTCTTTTTTTATTGTGTCCTCTGCTTTGGTATCAAGGTAATACTTCCAGGAATGCTTTTTTAAGTGAAGTAGTGAAACCATTAGGATCTTGACTTTTATTTATTGATGTTTTAATTATATTTTCAATTTCACTGGTCAATAATGGGTTATTTAGAATTTTAGTGTCTTTTCATTTGTGGTTTTGTAATTCATATGCATCCAGGAATCTTGTTTTCCATCATACTAGAGTATAAGTTTTGAAAGTAGGTATTGACGATCTGGATTTCCACGGGATCTGTTGTGTCTCATCCTTTTCATTCTTTATTGTATGAATTTGTGTCTTTACCTTTTTTCTTTCTTTTTGATAAGTTTGGCTAATAGTTTATTGATTTTATTTAATTTTTTAAAGAATCAATTCTTCAATTCATTGATTCTTTGTGTTGTTATCTTAGCCTCAGTTGCATTAATTTCTTTGCTGATCCTTATTATTTCCTCCCTTGTATCAGTTTTAAAGGTGACTTTCTTCTTTTTCTAAAAGGTTGAGGTTCAATATTTACTTATTTGAGGTCATTCTCTTTTCCTGATGAGAAAATTCACTGCTATAAATTTCCCTCTTAGGGCTGTCTTCAATCGATCCATAAGTTGCAGCATGTGGTATTGGTATTATCATTTATTTGTACAAACTGTTTAATTTCTCCTTTAATTTAATCTGTGATCCATTGGCTATTATGAAGGTTGTTATTTAATTTCCTTATGTTTATGGATTTTTATGATTTCTTATGCATTAATTTCCAGTTTCATTGAACTATGGTCATATGGTCATATAATAAGCATAGGATGATTTTTTTTTTTTTTTGAGACAGAGTCTTGCTTTGTAGCCCAGGCAAGCCTTGATCTCAGCAATCCTCCTTCCTCTGCCTCCCAAGTGCTGGGATTACAGGTGTGAGCCACCATGCCTGGCAGCATAGTATGATTTTAATTCCTTTGCATTTACTTAAGCATCTTCTATGGGTAGTATGTGGTCTCTTTTGGAGAGCATCCCATGTTCACATAAGAATGTGTATTTTGATGTTGTGAGGTGGAATATTCCATAGACATAAGTCTAAGTCCCATTTTTCCATGGTTTAGTTCAGTTCTGATGTCTCTTTCTTGACTTTTTGTTGATCTGTTTGTAATGGTGGGATCTTAAGGTTCCCCTACAATTATGTTGTTCTCATTAGATTTTTTATGTCCATTAATATATGTTTTATATAGCTGAGTGCACCTATATTTGCTGTACATATATTCATAATTGTTATCTCCTCCTTTTGA
>PVIC010004641.1:0-61520 GCA_004025085.1 Thryonomys swinderianus
AATACACTGAAGGGTTAGATGAATTATCTCACCGAATTTTATAAACTCTAGGTCACTCCCTGCTATTACTCTCAGCTCTAGAGGAGGAATCAAGGCGTAGGGGGTGAGGGACCTACCGAGGACCCACAGCTTGGAAGTAATCCTTGTGTGAGGTCGGAATCCCAAGAACACCCGACTACAGAGCTCCGTCTGTCAGAACGGTGCCCCCGTCCACCGTGCCACCTGCCCTGGTTTTTACAGTAGTCATCGTGTGCAGTGGGCAAAAGGATTCTTCAGTTCTGAGGGTCTCAACACATGACAGGTTAATCCTTCCCCGTGTAGCATGCATGTTACTGACCCTGCTCCGTGTGACACAGTCTGAGTAGGAAGCAACAGAGCACAGCTGCCTGCATTCTTACTCCCTAAATTACATCTTTTTTATAAAACTATGTATTTACCTCATCTCCCCACTTTACGGATGTTTTCTTCACACATTCTGGATCAGTTCATGCCTGTATGTGACGTGAGCCTTTTAATATATTTTAAGAAAAGGCTGGCTCTCAAACTGCACCTTAGTGTTGAGCCCAGAGTATCAAGTCCTTATTTAGTAAATACATTGAGTACTTTTTATAGTCAACTGATAGTTATCCGTGGAGCGCAAAGATTGTAACCCATGGGACCTGGCCTGTTTTTCAGTATGTAGATGAAGACGACCTGCTGAATGTGATCAAGGGCTTCAGCTCCGTGAGCAAGGAACACACCACATTCACTGACACCCACCTGTGAAGCCGGGAGGTGCGTGCCGAGAGCTCGAGACACAGCTGTGCACCCCACAAGCCTGGGTGGCCACCGACAGATGCACCCTAATGCTAAGGACGCTGTTAGTCCCTGACGCCTCGGAGATGAGCGCTGTTTTAAGACTTGTTCTAGGAACTTGATCTGGTGGTGTTATTTTCTCTCTGTCTAAAAGGAGCGATGTATCCACATGTAAACTGGCTCTGCTGTTCATTCTGTCGAGGGCGAAGCACATCGTTTCATGCAGCTCTGGCAGTGAGGGACTGGTTAAATGAATCATCAGTGGCTATCTCAAGATGGCCCACAATGTCACAACAAGAAGGTGCCACTTTCACAGCAAGTGACTCTCCTGAGGTGCCGCTGCTGCTACCGCCTTTCTGACAGGACTGACATAATCCTGTAACAAACAGTGACCGCCGTGATTACCGGTGTAATGTGCAATCTCAACTTCAGGCCATGTGCAGCAGAAAACACTGCACTGTGCATATGCATGTGGCTGAAACAGTGTAAAGTTACATTATGTGTGATACTCAGCTGCCTTCTGACAGAGCACTTTGGAACTTACCCAGAAATATTTCAGTTCTTGCAAATACAGATTAGTCAGAAATCTCATGAGTAAACCACTAATTTATACATTTTTAAAGACAAAACTTGTAACCAATGCTTTCATATGTTTTACATGGTTTCATTAAATTCTTTTTACCAAATATCAGATACATATCTTCAACCAAGCCCATTTCAAACAGAAGCCACTGTTACTTGCTATATTGAATTAGTTTTCGTGGAATTTAAAGAAAAATTATGCTGTTAACACATTTACATATTAAGGCAAAACTGTCAGTATATGTGTATGTGCATACATATGCCCACACCCACTCACCCACATATTACTTGGAATTCTATCTCTTCATTTCAGAAAGGTCATCACTTTAGCCCTAGAATCGGTAGTTAAGCTACCACATTCTATGGTTTAGAAATTTCTGGATCTGCTCTATTTGATTACAGTGATTGGTAAAGTCCCACAGCAAGGGGAAAAAATGTCCAGTCATCAGCATCAAATAAACATTTATTTTTCCTGGAAAACCATATAAGAAATCCTCTCCTTTGTTCATTCTTAAAGATTTTAACAACTGCAGTATACTCTCTTGAGTACTTGTGTCACATATACTACCGTCTGACGAGACTGACTACATCCAAAGGCAGGTGGGTTTCTGCAGAGCCGAGCTGGCAAACACTCACAAATCGGGCAGGTGGGTTTCTGCAGAGCCGAGCTGGCAAGCACTCACAAATCGAAGGCCAGCTGCAGTACTCATCCTGCCTGAAAACCACCCATCAGCCCACGATCGAGTCAAAGCCTGCGGATGCGAGGGGTGCCGAGCCGTCTTCCAAACACACCGGGGAGCAGACCCTCCCCCAGCCATTTCCAGACCAAGCTACCAACCCCAAGTGTCAAAAGCAGATCACCACCATATAGATCTACCGCCTCGTGACAGTTGCTATAAACAAAGAGATGGGAAATAACTGTCAAGTACAACAGTAGCTACGCGAGTTGAGATTGTTCTCTTGCCAAGAGTTTATACTTTCTGAAATGCAAACACAGGACCAGCTGGTTTACTGGGTTTTTCTTTCTTTCTGCTGACAGCCCAAGTGGCTGTTTAAATGAGCCCTAACCCAGGCTGTGGCAGGCCTACGCGAGCTCTCTGGGTTACCGACAGGGAAGGGGCCTGTCCAGCAAAACCCTACGTCCTCCTCCAGGGTCTGTGCAGCTGCCAAGATGACTTGCTAGTAACAGGTGGATTCAGAACTCAACCTTATTCCTGAAAAGTCACACACCATTACAACGGCATATTTTTAAAAGCACAGTTGTAAAACTTTAAAAGAACACAATGGTTAGAGAACTGCAAGAGATTTTATCTTAAATCATTCTCCACTTAATGACCTAATCAGACAGGAATTCAATTACTGGAATTACATACTGACCCCACAGCTCAAGGCAGACAGATGCCCAAATGGGTTCCACACAGAACACTTCCCTTTGTTATAACACCTAACCTTACCTGAATTTATTCTGGGGAGAACCCCAACTTTGTCTCGTTACTCTAATGGGTACTGTAGAAACATCAGGAGAATTCCGAGCCAGCAGGGCTGGGGCTGGCAAGGTTTCTGTGCTCTTTGGGACTTCCCAGAACTCCCGGTGTTGAGATACACGGCACCACTGAGACTGTGTCCAGGGGCAACAGGCCAGGCACATGCGCTCTTTCCTGGCCACTTGTCCCTTACAGAGCAAAGCACAGCACTTCTCCAGGACTCTCAAGTCCATTCTAACCTGCTGACTCATGTCATCTGTGTAGACCACATTCTCTGCTCAATCAAAAAACCAGTATGTCCTGTTACCCATCTGCCGAAAGAACACGCGGTCACGATTTTACAAGGTCTGCTAGGAACTGCGTCTTTTTTTTTAAGACAGGGTCTCACTTGGTAGTTCAGGCTGGCCCTGAGCTCACTAGGGTGCCCAGGCGGAACTGCATCTTTGTACGTGACCTACTGGACTTTCCACTAAATGGAGAACTTCACATGAATCTGTAACAGTACCTCATACTGACATAAAACTCATGTTAGCAGCCACATAAAAATAGTTTGACAACTTATAAAGGCCAGAAGCAATAATTCATTAACAAAGAGCTTAACTGTATCATGAATAGCAGTTATTTCCAATGCACAAATATCATGTAAATCAAACTAAAGATGGTTTGGTTAGTATTTAATTGTGAACCAAGTTTAGTATGTTTATGAAAAAACACTGCCAATCCTGCGTTACACCTAATGACAAAGGCAGACCTATTTAAGCAAACAGGATGTTCTGGATCCTTCCTAATCAATGTACCTTAGAATCACCTTCTTTCAAAATGGTACTTGTTTCCAAATCTCACTGCCACACACGAGTTGCAAATCCACCAAGACTGGAGTGGGCTCAGGCAACTGTGCCAGACCGTGGGTAAGGGCGAGTCACGAGCCAAATGAGAACGCCAAGAACCAAGGCACAGGCTGTTCACATAGGAAGGGATGGCCTCAGAATGCCTGTTCAGTAGTTGGCTAAACTACTGTCAGAAAATGAGAACAATAATATTTATCCCATTGCTATGATATATGGTACTCTGAAATTAAGTGCAAAATAAATTGAAAAGCGTTTTGTTACAAGAACAATTGTTTTCATTTCTCATCAATCATACAAAGTATAAAAATGCATCGTGAGTTTTTCTTCTAGTCACAAACTTAATGATGGAAAACACTGGGCACGTAAGAATCATCCACTCAAGTTTATAAGGTTGCAGAATAGACTCAAATCCATCAGTAACACTGAGCTCCCAACTCCTCTGCATGCAAGAAAAACTAAGATCTTACTTTCAGTGTAATAGGTGGCCCCCTCTGTGTGTAACTTTACTATGTAACAGCCGTCGTTTTTTCTGTTGTTGTTTTTTGGTAGTCATTTATTCTCAGTAAGTACAAGTTGCATACAATCGTGATACACAAAAGGTGTATTATTACAATTTTAGTGACTTTTGAAGTTACGGTTGCATAATATTTTCCTTATTGGTGATCTAACAATCTTTATATTAAATTCTATTAATTATAGGAAGCAAGAGTCAAATAAGAGTATTCAACACAATGTCTTAATCATTTTTATTTAAGTTGATAAATAAATACAAGAGAATTTTGTGGAACCACTGGCAATATAGTAAACTTTAAGGACTTCAACTTCACTCCATTGTATTTCTTGGAATGGAAATATATACATTATTCAACAATAAATGCTTAATGGTTTAAATTTACACTTACTTTGCTGAAATGTGAAATTCATTCCAATTAAATGAAATAATATACAAAAAATTATTTTTTTGCTCTTACTATTTAAAGTATATTCAAGGCAAGACTTTTATACCAGCAAAAACCTTTAACCAAAACTCCGTAACTCCACTTCCGTAATTGTAGTAAGACGGCCACGTTTAATTAGTGTAGTTACTAACCCTGAAACAAGTACAGTGACTCCTACAAGGAGGAGAGCTTTCCTCCTGGGGACTCACAGCGCTGCCCTGATACTTTTTGTGTTGTCTTCAAACACAGACAATTGCTCCAACTTGAAACAAAGTTCACATGGACTTCTGGCACTGGATAGTAGTGATACATGCTAAGATTTAAGAACTCCCAACAATGACAACCTGGCAACGGCCCACAAACTCAAACGACCGTAAATCTTACTACACAGTGGAATCTGGCACTTAACACCAATAGTGTTTTAGACTTACGTGGTATTTTTTTCACAAACATAGCACCTCATCAATTGTCTGGAAACACACTGCACTCACGAAGACTAAGAGACCAAGTTCCAAGGACAATCACATGATTCACATACGTAAGACTGCAAGCCAAGACTGCGTCAGGCATGACCAGACCAGACATGTGAGCTGCGGGTTCCCACGCGGGGGCTCTCATGCACATGGGCACCACCTAGTAAGAGACATGCCTGAGAGTAAAGCCAGCCCGCAGCCGCCAAATGTTAAAAGGGAGCTCTGGTCTGTTACGTGTGCTTGTAAACTAAAACATTTCCAAGATGTCAAAAGAGATAGGATAACTGTAGCTCCTTATCTCCTGCTACTCTGTGGAAAAGATATCAGCTGAGGTCGAATTTTATATCTTATAGAGTCTCAGTGTAAAAACCAATGTACTGGGATCCAGGCAAACTTCATTCTCATCTAAATCTAACAAACCACCATTCCTGGTAGTGGATGTTCACAAGCTGTACTCTTGACCCGAAGAATCGCTCTTTCTATGCCGAGGAGACGGCACGGTCTTCGTAGGAGATGGGGAGGCAGTGCCGGGAGAGTCGGGGCCTCCGTCGGAGGTGCTCGGTGAGGAGGCCAGAAGCGGGACTTTCTTCCTGCCAAGGAACCCTCCCCCTTCAAAGCCACCTTTCTTCTTCAGCTCCATTTTATTTTCATTTTCTTCTTCTGATGACCGTTTCTTGGCTTCTGAAAAGCCTTCTGCTGCTTTCTGTACTTCCAAACTGTCTGGTTCTCTCAGACTTTTGGACTCTGTCCCAGGAGACTTCCTCTCCAACACACTACTCTCTCCTGTGGGCCCCTTCGCTTCGGGCTGCACTGGACCCAGGTTGCCATTTTCCGGGACAGCTTTTTCTATGCTTCTGTTGAAGTTAATAGTCTGAAAGTCCCTGTAACTGTGGAAGCTCTCAGTCCTCCTGGCCCTTGCTAACAAGGGGCTTTCTCTGTAAGGTCGCATGGAACCATAAGTAGCTGCTTCGTGGATGGTGTCATGGTACTGAAGCTGAAGGCTGAAATACAGTTTTGATTTTTAAATTTTTTATTTTTTTGGTATCAGGGATCAAACTTTGGACTTGTGTTTGTGAGGTAAGTACCAGAACCACTGAGCTAAATGCCCAGCACAGAAATAAAATTTTTAAAAGTGAACCGTTCAGACTTTACACTGTGGTTTCTCAGGAACATACTTCATTAAACTACCAATAAAAACACATTATATAAAGCACATTTATATTTCCTTATATAAAAATGTACTTATGAAGTAGACTATATTATGTATATAAAACTGCCAATGCATGTAATACCATACAGACATCCATATTCAATCTAAGTTTCTGAAGAGGTGAAAAAAATGCAAAAAATCCTTTAAACCTAATAAGGAGTCAATATAATTGATTTTTTTTCTTCAGATTTTGAAATTTTTGTCAGTATCACAAACACACACATTACCTCAGTGTACAGAAGTACACAGTGCCTGCCTGTGTGAGGCACAGCATGATCACCTGTAAGACCGTCCCTGAGGTGACCCACACTCCACATGCTACCCAGCGCGGCAGGACAACCACATTCAGTTCTGTCACGCCGGACATTCAGATTAGGAATGAATCACCACTTAAGTTACAGGTAAAACAAGAGGCCCAGGTGTAGCTCAGTGCGACATGTGAACCTCACAGGCACATGTGAAGCCTTGGGTCCAATCTCAGCACCCCACACGGGGAAGAAAAGGCAAAAATGCTTTTCTATGGAAACAGATGCATTTAGATGAGAAATTTACCAAAATCTCAGAAACTTGAGTATCAACGTGAAGTGAGAATTACCCACACACTTTGAGGAAAGGAGCCTTTAGAACAACTGCACCAGTTTCCCAGAAGCACCTCCTGCCCCTCAGGAGCCCTGGACCCACCTGGAACTGGACTCTCGCAGGCGACTGTGCTGGACCACGGAGGTGGCCGGGCTGATGTTCGGGGTGGCGCAGCGTGAAGTGCTCAGGTCGCACTGGTCCAGCAGCCTGAGCAGCTCTTCCTCAGTCGGGCCGCCTGCGTCTGAGGAGGGAGAACAGTGCCCCAGGTGACTCTCCGGTCAGCAGCCCACCGGGCCGCACTCCCGTGGGCGGGGCCTACCCTTGTCCTCGCTCTTGTGGACCATGTCCATGGCCGTGGTCAGGTCCCACATCTGGATGCTGCCGTTGGTGTGGCCCGTGAACAGGTAGCGCCGTGGCCGTGAGCCCATCCGGCTAGAGCCCTCGCACTCGCGCACAGTGAAGGAGGAGATGGTCGTGCAGTCCACAGCCTGGATCTCACAGATCCTGCGACAGGAAGCACAGGTGTCACGCAGACCACAGGAACTGTACTGACATCCTGTCCCACAGTCACAGCCCAACACACGGCTGAGGCAGACTCAAAGGTCAAGTAAAAGCCACTGGAATAAAATTCAAATTTAGTTATTTTCAATCTAGAGAAAAGGTTCTTCCAAAACGATGCTCTAACTAATTGAACTAAAGCAAATACTGTTAAGTTAGAAAAGCAAGGGCCAGGCTGAGAATGAGTTCTCTAAAAGGAGCTTGCTACAAAGGCAGAAAGAAAAACATGAAGTAAACAGAAATCAGGCTAGAAGAGAGCCTGAAAGGGTCCTTAAAACTACGTACAAGTAAAAATTATGAAACCGGGGGAGGAGAGGAGCATGGCCCTACAGAGAGGGCCTATACTGTGCCCTCTATTCACTAACTTTATTGAAGCAATTTTACAGCTATTTTGCTGATTTTCAAAACAGACTTCTACAAAGACCTGAAGAGAAAAGCATTTCCTTTGGTGCTGGGTAATGAACAGGGCCTCATCCATCCTAGACACACACTACCATTGCGTCGCCCAACCCCATGCCCTTTTTAAATTTTACTTTGAGGCAAGCTGGTGCCAAACTTTCAGCCCTCCTGCCTCAGCCTCCAGAATAGTTGGAATTACAAATAGTGACAATTATTATCTACCCTCCAAGGGTAAGAAACAGGTAATGTAAGAATCATTTTCCCAAGGCATATGTACACTGGTTGAAACATACATCCTTCAAAGCCAAGTTGAGGGAGCTGATTTTTAAAAACAAGAATGGGTCTCCGGTATGATCTGAGCAAGAGGAGGAACCACAATCTGCATAAGGACGAACGACGTCCTAACGTACAAACAGAGAACGCAGAGCTTAGCTGGGGTCGGCTGAGGTCGGCTGGGCACGGTGGGCGGTGAGGGAGCTGTACACACGGTGTGGCGGCCCCGGCCTGCGCCAAGCCCAGGCTTTCAGCATTTCACCCGGGTATGAGGTTCAAACAATTATTTCTATAGAGTATCAGATTAAGGTCTTTCTTTTATTTATTTGCTAGGAATTTTTAAATTCACCAAGGAATGTAGCTTGTCAAATGTTTCTTTTCTTCATCAGGACAATCAGTTTTTCTCAGTGTGAATGCAATGAATAACATTTATTGCTGATTAATATCTGTAAATTTATTAACAATTAAAATAGATTCTTGGTTTAAGATAAAGCAACATTTACACCTTGCTTTTGCTCTTTATTCCCCCTTGGAAAGAGACTGTTAAGAATTATTCCTTTAAGTGTATATATTTTTTTTCCTTCTTCCCTACAATAAAAGCCTCACTTCCCTTCCCTCTGTTAAAAGCCAGAACTGCTTGAACACTAAGCTCTGGTTCACAACAGCTTCATAAAGACTGATTTTCATTCACTTCTACAAAGTCACTTCTATTTATTTTTATAACTCTGGTCTCCCCTCAACAATCAGAAACGTAAAAGTGGTAAGATTGTTTTTTCATGCAGAAACTAGTTGATTGTAATATACCGCTGCTCTCTGAAATAACAGAATGGGACATTGAAATTGTGCATGGATGTGAGATCCTGGATCATCAGAGGATGTTATGATACGAGTTTGAATCAACACTTGAGAGCTTCTTTACTGAATAGAGACACACACTCAATCACAGGGCTTTAGAACACTTTGTGGGGTAACAATTTGGTCTCTAAGTATATTACAGACTCCTAATATATTTTCTTCCAAAATAAATAAAGCAAGAAAGCTACCAAAAAGATGATTTAGGTACATAAAACTCATTTTCTATAATTAATTTACTAATCAGTTGATAATGAATACATGCAATACACTTTGATAGGAAGGAAATTTAGCATCACTCAAGGAGTTCACTTATTAAAATATTATGTAATAAAAGGACGCACTGAAGAAAGAATCAAGAAATTTTAAGAGCATCAATAGCATCAGAGACAAAATGAACATCAATAACTTGCTTAATGACAATCAACAGGAATTTTCCTTTTTTCACTGGTTTGGCATGCAAAAACACTATTTTTGAAGAGAAGTATTAAAGCTCAATCTGATACTGCAAATAATTATAAAGGAGAAAAATTTCAGTCAAAATAGAAGGGGAAACTTCTACCGAATATCTCTTATACTCTTTGACTATGGTATCATGTAGGTTTTAAACTCATTTTATCCAATATCAAAATCGTTGATTCTTATTTTGTAAAGAAAACAGAGCTAAGGGCCAGGTGAGGTGGTGCATACTTGAAATCCTAGCACCCAAGAGGCAGAGGCAGGAGGATTGTTTCGAGTTCAAGGCCAGCCTGGGCTACACTCTGAGTTCAGGGCCATCCTGAACTTCAAAGCAAGAGCCTGTTCTCAAAGAAAACAAAACAAAACTAAAGAAACCAGAGCTAAGAGAAATAAATTTACATAGCTAATATCAGGAAGTTACCAGAATTAGAAGGGAGTTTCTCTGTCCTCAAATTCACTGTGTCCTTCATTTAAGGTCTAAATAGAAATCAGTCCAAGACAAAACTAGAACAGCAGCAGCCTGTCATGGAAACCCTGTGGCAGCAGGTGCACTGTGCAAGCTCTGAGGTCCACACAAAAAAGCAGGGGTCTAGTCTCATGGAAATGGACAACTTCCTTCAGTATTAAAGCAGGTGGAAGGGGAAAATGGAAAAAAAAATAAGAAATGAAACATGAGCAGTGAATTGTAAGCTGTCAAAAATCATGCACATAGTAAGATTTATCATTTTTATTCTTAAAGGGGACACTGATAAGAAAACCTATATTATACTTCATTTGGGATGTACACAATGTATACAGATTTGTATGTGATGAGGTTAAAAATATTTAAATTCCAGGCTCCCCCCCAAGGAATTTTTTTTATCAAACTGGTAAATGGTTGTGTTTGGTCACAAAACAAGTTCACCACGTTCTGCTATAACACTAGCTGTCCCTAAGCAAAGAACCAGTGAAAATGTTAAATGCCAGGGAAGTAGGACTACAGCTATTTAATTTTGGCATATGGTGAGAAATAATGAATAGGTTTATCTCTATTTGTTTCTACTTCCTTCTTTCATCAGTGTAACAAACTATGGCACAGGTTTTGTAAGACAAGGCAAGTGCTGAACATAATCATTTTATGTTCAGTATGGTATCACCTCTTTCCAGTGGATGAGAGTCGCACAAACAGTTTGTTAGTGATGGGAACAACTTTCTGAATAAACACCTGCTGGTCATCTCGCTCTCCAAAAGGACCTTGATCAGAAAAGAAAAAAATATCCAAATAAATTAACTACAATTTAATTGGTTTTATTTTACAAGAGTAACAATATCACCCCTAGGAAGAGTTTTTCAAATCTACCAATTATTTTGCTGTACTCCAGTCAAAATCAGATGCAACAATGTCAGAAGCACTTCCACTTGCATTTAAAAAAATAAAAAGAAATACATATTGTTTCAAAATTAAATGTATTCATAGGCTTTGAAAGTTGAAGGTAGTAGTATGCACAGGGTTTCAGGTGAACAGCACTAGGAGAAGACAAGGCAACCCATTTACTGTCTTTGAGGATGTGGTTAGTTTCTTGTAACTTAAAAAGGGGGACTCAAGTATAGGTCAACAGTAGAGTGCAGACCCAGTGTGCCTCAAGACTTAGGGTTGTGCTCTAGCACCGAAAAGGGGAGCACTAAGTCACTTCACACACCCATTTTTGAATGCCAACAGTAATTTAAATTACACTCAAGATAGTGTAACTTCATTAATTAGATTAATCAGAACCCTCCATTGACAACATTTGTTCCTTCAATGTTTCTTTTTTTTGAAGATGAAAATTAAAAGAAAACAACTTTATATAGGATAGTTGGTAAACTGAAAGAGAAAAATAGCCAATATCCAAAGATCAAAGTACAAAAAGAAATCTTCTGTAGGCCGAGTATTCCTTAGCCATATGCCTGGAACTGAACTAGAAATGATCCCACAAATTGGATTCAGGAAGTTTGAACATATAAAATGAAGTATTGGGCCTGGGATTTAGCTTAATGGTTCCAGTATCTGCCTTGCAAGCACCAGGTAACCACATACCATAATGCCTGCACTACACAGTGAGCTCAGGGCCAGCCTCAACTACAAAGCGAGACCCTGTCTCACAAAAAAAAAAAAGTATCTTGGTATCTTGGAGTTGGGACCCAAGTTTAAACACAAAATTTATACTTTACTTATACACTTGGACTTAATTTTATGAATATTTTTAATAATTTTGCATGTAAAATAAAATGTCATAATACAGAATTTTTCAGTTTGCTTCTTGAGGCTAGAAAGTTTTGATATTGGAATATTTAGGATTCAGATTTTTGGATTAGGAATGCTCAACCTGTTTGGATGCAATCAGATCAACCTATATTGAATACCTTGCAAAGTTTTCAATTTGAAAAAGAAATATTCAACTATTTTCACTGTACTGTCCTCGTCTTTTAAAAAATTTTTTAGTACCAGGAATCGCACTTGTGACCTTGCACTTTGTGAGACAGGTGCTGGAACCATTAAGCTAAATCCTCAGCCCAATGGTCTACTTTAGAAAGATTCTGCACAATATAAAAACCATTTAATGAAAAATCTAAAAACATCAATTTTTTTTTTTTTTTTTTTTTTTGAGACAGGGTCTCGCTTTGTAGTTCGGGCTGGCCCTGACCTCACTATGGAGTCCAGGCAAGCCTCGAACTCAGCAATCCTCCTGCTTCTGCCTCCCAAGTGCTGGGATTACAGGTGTGAGCCACCACACCCAGCTAAAAACATCAGATTTTAATGTCTTCTATCATGCTCATTAGCTAAAACAGTATCAACTTACTAATTCTGGAAACTTCCTGACATTAGCTATGCAAAGGTGCATCACACTTTAATCAGCTAGAAGGTCCTCCACTTTAGTATGTCTCAATTGTCCCCAAATGGCTCCTTTTCTTGGAATACAAAATAGCAACGGGCTTTCCTATTTCAATGGGAGAAGTAAGTAAGAATCACAGGTAGGAAGGCAGAAGTTCTTTGTCTTCTAACTCCACCATGTCTTCTTTGAAGGTCATTTCTAGTATCTATTATTCCATTATCTATTACAATCTTACACAGCATTTTTTATTGTGTTCCACAGACCTAGATGTCAATCTCTTAAGATGTTTTTCTTCTTAAATAAAACTGCAAAGAGAAAAGAAAAAAATCTCTGTGCTCCCTTTATTTTAGTGGGTTCTGAAGTTAACTGGCTGGATTCTCCAGCTCCTTTTTAAACTCACATCTACCATGTTCTTGCTCAACATTCACGTACTCCCAGGGCTGGCAGCAGTTTCTTCCATGCTCATGATATATAACACGTTGTCTAGGCAAGGCTGTTCTCCAGGACACAATCATGATCACCCTCCACTCTTCAGGTGTCACTACTCATCAGATAAAAATCTAAGTCTTTGGTGTGGTGGAGAGAGGATCCCATTATCTGACCCTCCTATCCGCCAGATCTCACCATGGATCTTCTCCCAGCACTGGACCCTGCCATTTCCAAATGGCCCGGCTCTCACGGCCTCTCTCCTTTGCCTGTGCTCTTTTTCTGCCAAGAAGGTCTCAAACTCAGAACTTCCCATACCCAGCGAACACCTAACCCATCCTCTCAGGTCAGTCCACATACTAAGACCTCTATAAAGTGCTTCGTTTCTGAATGCCAATTTATTGAGTAAAAATACTCAGTGAACATTTGCTGAAGAAAAACAGAAACTTCAGTTTCTGAAGTCATGTAGGAAATTGACCACATAGCAACTGTTAGAACTGATGACACCGAGCATTTCTTCTATCATAAAAATAGTGAGACACACTATATGCACGACATAGTTTCAAACGGATCTTTGTAAGAGCCATGTCTATGCGCACAGCACAGAGACTAACTTCACCTCCTGACGATTTCAGTGAGTCCATGAAACAGGCTCCATCGATTCCTAGGTGGACCTAATGCCATCAAAATGACTGGTTATATAAACATACCAGCCCTTTGCTAGCTTCATTTCTCCTATCAGGAAATGATTAAAAATTCAAGACAACTAGTTAGAAGTGTCTTGGGTGAACAGTTTCCATGACATTAGTTAGCAACAGAAGAGCACATCTGAAGACGACTCCTTTCAAACACTAGTACAATGAAAAATTCACTTGAAATGCTCCCATAATATAACTGAATTCCTAAAAACTACCCAGGAACACTGCATTTCTGTCTTGAGTAAGTTTCAACACTAAAATGAAATATCAGTGTTTAAAACTCATTTTTAGATTTCTCCTGCCCTTGCCAGGCTCCTCCAGAACCGCTCCCACGCAACCTGGCAACCTGGAGGCCTCTCGGTGCCGCCACCCACCGATGTGCCACCCACCGATGTCGTTTCCAGAGGAGTAGCTCCCGGGGCTCTCCGCCTCTTCCAAGGACAGGATCTTGAAGGACGCCAGGGGGGTGGAGCCCGGCTGGGTGGAGATCATCCCCCTGAAGCGCGTGACCGTCCACGTGCGCACGTGGTTGTTGTCTGCACAGACTGCGAGGGACAGAGGACAGAAAGGACAGATGGCAGGGCCCCCACCAAAATCCTCTTTTAAAGCACATTTAATTTTTTTCACTGTGATCTTCCTTCAACATGCTGTAGTACATATTAAGTGGTGAGTGACATGTTTATCTTAACATTATACTTAATTTATACCTAGCTAATATAAGTGAGAGGATCCTGATAAAAAGTCTGTAAAGGTATATAGAGACAGGGTTTGAAAGATGTGCAAGAGACAAGATACCGAATCTTATCTAGTTCTGTGGCTAAACTAGTAAAAGGCGGCTTGATTTATTTTTCAAGTCATAGAAAATGTTTCTGCTTGTGTCACTCAGTTTCTGCATTACTCAGCGATGACTGTCACAAATGACGGCCATGACGGCGGTCGGCATGAGCAGGAACCACCTACTCAGTGCCCACCGGTCACACTGGGAGCGGGAGAGGCTGCACTGGGGCCCAGCGTCACGGCCGCGTGCAGTGAGAAGCTCTGCAGTACTGAACGCGGCCTTTTACTCTTTCTGAATGGAAATACTATTAAGTGGTTGTATAATGAGGTATCTCCTGACCCATTTCCATTTTTACCCAAATACGTACTATACTGAAAATAAACACCAAAAACGATAGCACTAATCCAAGAACTATTTTGGGGGGGGCTTAATTAAACTCGTTTGTCATTTATAACGATTTCAGAAAATCTGAGTCATGACCTCACCAATAAATGTCAACAAAGTATCCAAAGCCTCTTCTAGGCACACAGAATTACTACTGCATAAAATATCCATTTTATCAATTACATACTTCATGCCAAACTTTAAAAGAATTTCCATTTTGGAAAACAGCAGCATATATCCATCATATGTACATACTTTACTCTTACATAATAAAATTCTCAGTTCTCAAGAATGTCAATTTTTTTTTTTTTTTTGAGACAGGGTCTTGCTCTGCAGTTCAGGCTGGCCCTGAGCTCACTATGTAGTCCAGGCAGGCCTCAAACTCAGCAATCCTCCTGCCTCTGCCTCCTGAGTACTGGGATTACAGGAGTGAGCCACCACGCCCAGCAAGAATGTCAAATTTTTAATAAAAGTGACACATTTAGTTTAGGATATTAAATCACCGGAAATAATTTCCTGATTTCACTATTAAATTTACTAGAATCGAGAAAAATAGTTTAAGTAATTCTGGCTAATTTAACTGAGTACTTATAACAACTTTAATATAGATACTAAGCAAAAGTTTTGATTTCAAGCAGTAGAACATGAGAGACTAATTGTACTTATGCACATATCCACTAGGTGGCAGATACCACACTATAAATAAAGTCCAGATTTTAGGTTAAACTGGACACTTTTCTTTTCTCTCTTTTTGAAATGAAGCTTCTCTGCAGAGCTCAGCAGGCCATGTGTGATGTTCCTGCCTCTGATTCCCAGGGCTGGGGTGACAGGCACATATCTCCATGCCCAGCTAAACTGTACCTTTTTCTTCATAATCTTTAAACTTCAAACCTCCATGAAATGTTTCATGTTAAAATGCACATTTTGCTAAGTTCTTTGGAATCATATTCTATGACTCTCTGAGCACTGTCACTGACCACACGTGCTGCCCGAGTGAGCACAGCACTCACGGACACGGCCCTATCGAGCAGCCCAACCGCACAGGAAACTGCCTTACACCGCACACCATTTACTGAGCGTCTTTTACGTGCCAGGAACTGTGGCACGTGCCAAGACTAAAGGGAGAGCAGAAGTGGCTGCAGTAGGCACCTGATGCCCTGTAAGAGGGAGACGGAGGACAAGCAGGCCGAGAATCCACGAGCAAACTCAGTCCTGGAGGAAAGCACTACGGGGGAGACGCCCGGCGATGCAGACTGACGGGCTGTGAGGACGTGTTTGAAATGACCAACGGGTCATAAGCAAGAAAAACACAGATGGAAGACTAGGCCGAGAGCTGGAAGGTAAACGAATGACAACATGGAAACTGATACAGAAATTTAAATTTATTTTTAGTACCATGGGAATCCACTGGAATCCACTCTGCACTGTATCTCCTAAGAGCTGTTTCTGTGGAACCTGGACACACAGAGGGTGAGGCTGAAAGGCTGCTGCACTGACCGAGGGCCGCCAACAACCCTGGTGATCAGGCTCGTGCAAAGCCAGCAGGACTCAGCGGAGGACGGCAAGGAATGACACTGAAGGCAAGAGCCAGCGTCACGCCTAGACGCTCGGCCTAAACCTGAGTAGAGGGTGCTGCACCGACCCAGGCGGCCATAGAGTCAGTCCATGACGGAAAGCTCTACTTCTGCCAGAGTCGGTTACAGATGCCTAAGAAGTACAGCCAGAGGGGAAGACACGGGGCACAGAGGTTCGCAGCTCCCTGGATGGCCAAGGTGAGGAGCAAGCCGACAGGTCGCTGACACGCAGAGGACAAGTGCTACTCGCATCGCCACGGAAAGCAGAGACTGCCCAGCAAAGCACTCTGGGCTATGCCAACCCTTGGCAACAGCTGTGCCAGGAGAGCAGCTGCGGAGGGAGGAGGGCTCCGAGTGCTCAGACAAGAATTACGTTTCAGAAACCTAAAGAAGAGCCTGTGGCAAGCATAATGATACCTGAACAACTAGAGTCAGTAAAAACATATGGACTCCTTCACCCGCGGGCAGGCCACTCCTGCTCTGCTTGGCGTTCAGTGAAGAGGACGATGGAGGATGCGCCACCCTGAGGCATCTTCATGTAACAAGCCCGGCACATGAACTTACAGAAATTTTAAATTGGGTGAGAAGTGCTGTACAGCAGAGCTAAGCAGGAGTAGGACTGCTCTCAAAAACAAGCTCTACTGCCACACTGATCTGTACGGCTCAGTTTTCAGTCTTTTAGAAAGACCTCCATTATCAACAATGAGGTTCTATGGTCAGTGCATCAGAAAGTGGACTCACTAAACTACGGATGTGGTATCCAATTTTTTATAGACTTTACTCATATTTGAAGTTTCATATAAGGAACTGCAAACACAAGACTTGTCTTCAGAAAATCTTAGATATTCTTCTAATTTTAATATATGTATTAGATGAGCAAGTATTAAGTATTAGACCAGTAACTCTAGCATTAAACCTTATGAAGTCAAACTTATATAAAAGTTCACATTTGGAAAATTTCTTAAAAACTTCTCAGCAGAGCTGTGTAAATATTTTGAAATAAGAAACCATAGGACACAATTAAGGAATAAATAAAAGGCTATCTTCTAAATCTATGTATACTATAACCAAGCAATCCTAACACTTCCGCCGCTATTAACACTTCCTGGCACCTCTATCTGGGCAGTTTCCTCTCATCCAGCACCTCTTCTGCATTCTCAGGCAGCGGGGTCTGGAAACGATGCACAGGACAGGCCAGGCGCCCTGACAGGCTGCTCACACCAGCGCGCCTTCTTACCGGACACCAGGTGCTTCTCTGACAGCATGATTTTTGTCACAGGGCTCCGGTGCACCGTGAACGTCTGGAAGAGCTGAGGACCAGACCCGACCGTCTCTGGGTGCTGCACGATCACACGCACCGCTCCGGAGCTCGTCCCGTAGGCGATCTCGATCCAGTTCCCGCTGACGCCTGGGGAGGCAAAGCGCACAGGGTCCTGGGGCTCAGTGCGCAGCCAGCCGCCGCTGCACAGCTTCCCTGCGGCAGAGGGCACAGCAGGCCAGCGCTGGTGCGTGGAGCACGGAGCGCACCCAGCAAAGGAGTCCCAAGACTCCTCCGGTCACCTTGGGCGCACTGCCTGCTCTGTAAGTCTTCTCCTAACACTCCATGATAAAGTGCTCCCTCCTCCCTGCAGACATGGCAACGGCACACTGACCCCGCACGTATTTCATGTCCGGCCCTCTCGTCCTCTGACAGACACTTGTCAGTCGTCTTCTGTCACTCTCCAGGCGCCTGAGACACAGGAGGCGCTGGATACGCGTCTAAAGGATTAGTAACCTGCCACGCTAACACTGTGCCCGGAACTGAGGTCGGGAGGCCCGCCCAGTCCACTCCTCCTGCGTATCCATCTGCACTGCGGGGCAGCCTCAGGGCCTGGGCAGGGCAGGGCCACGCCAAGGATGCCCGCACCCGATTCTCAATACCCTCTGCCTCTTCAGATTGTGCCAGGTGCAGCTGCAGCCTCTTCTGAGTTTTCAGAACCCATCATACATTTAAAGACAGGACAGAGCTCAGTGACCTAGATTTTCAAAATTCACACTGAGAACCAATTAGCTTGGCCGTCCCTTCTGCTTCCCCTGAAAATACACAAATGGGAGGAAAAAGAGCACACAGCAGGGCAAAGCCCTCATCTAGCCGGAAAGACGGCCGCTTCTGTGCTTCCAGTCTTCCAGCCACCAGAGAAGTGTTCTGTTAGGGAGCTTTACCAGGGCTACCTCCACTTCTCACTCTACAGGAGAAAATTAAGGCCAGAACTTAGACGTCTTTCTTTTCTTTCCAGCGAACTCTTTAAAAGAACAGTGACTACTCATAACTGCATAGGCCACACCATCTCCATGACAACCTCATCTTTGTCACTGTGGCAGGAAGCTGTCAAGAAGAATGCATAAAACCCACAGCCAAGGAAGGGCAGGCGGCAGCAATCCGTGGCGCACTTCCATCCCGGAGACAGCTTAGTTCCGTGCAGCGCACCTGTGCACGGCCGCGTGTCCCTTTCTCACTCCAGGCTCCTGTTCTTACGGTCAAGATGGGAGTGCTGCGTAACTGACGGAATCCAACCCCTAACTACACAGTATTTCTGTGTGTCTGCTCGTGATAGAAGTTTTTGTTTCCTAGTTAGCTGTCTTCTACTCTGAAGTTTAAAATTTCTTAACACTTTATAGCGCTAGTCTGTTAATTGTCCTGCAATGGCTTCTGAAAGGCAGGGCAAGCTGTATACTCTGAACTTGGAGAGAAAATGTGTTCTTAAGTTTCAAGCTCTCGAGGGAACTGCTAACAGCAGAGCTCTTGCCTGGCAGCACCAAGGCCAAGGTCCAGCTCCTACTACCTACCTCAAAGACAGAAAACAGAGAAATTCCTAAGGAGCTAGGCTTATTTACCAGTTCAGTCTAACCAAGTCGAGAAGTTTCTTTTTTGGGTCAAAAAAAGTCGCTAATTTCGAACTTAAATAATTTAACAGAAAATAAATGTTCACATTTTTCTTATTTCAATTACTGTGGTGTAGCTCAACCCATCTAAGATACCCCTGCAGTTCAAACGTCTCACCGCCAGGCGGCTCTGCACAGCCGTGGGGCGCGCTGGAGGGTCCCGTCGGGCGGTGCCTGCAATCCCATCCAGCGGGACAAGTGCGCAGCCACAGGCAGGAGGCCGCAGGGACATGGACAAACACAACTCAGAGGGCAAAGTTCCAATTTCCCCCTCAAAACGACGCTCCCTCACTGGTGAGGTTTAACTGCGGTAAATAACAGAAGCGACGGCCTTGCTACGGCAGCTCTCAGGAAGGGCCAGATCAGTTTTACAACTGCACAACGGACTGACGCATAAAAATACACTCTTCGAAGAGTTTTAAGAACCTGGGTGACGGGCAAGGCACTGACTTGTTTTGGGCGTGAGGTAAACACTCAGAGCAGTAATGGCGTCATTCGAGGGATCATGATAGAGTTCCGTTACGAGAAGATCATTATCCTTCATTCGCAAAGGAAATTTCTGCATATCTAAAAAATAAAAATGTTTCAACAGTATTAAAGTAAATACATCTACTTTAAACGTGAATTTTTTTTCATTTTTAAAACAATTTAAGTAGGTGCCTTAGAGTGTGCGCTTACCTATGTAATATATGGATCCGTTGTTACAGCCCAGGAGAAGGAAGGAGCCCGCAGTGTCGTAACTCGTTATGGGGACGACATCTTGAACCTGAGGCAGTGAGATTACTCCACGTTAGAAAGTAACGGTAATTTCTGTGTTCTGTTCTAGCTAATTAGAACTCTGATTCTGATTAGAAGGAACCAATACCCAGCTTTAGTGGGACACAGAAAATGAACTTCCTCCAATGATACACGCGCGCGTGCGAACAGATCACACAGCATCTCGCAAGGGCTGCCGAGAGTTTCCCTTAAGATTTTAGTAACGTTTCTCAGAGCATCACTGTTTCTGATGGCCCATCTCCTCTGCTGCCGGGACCGGGCGACAGCCCCTGGGCGGGGAGACCCCGTGTGCACACTCCTCCCCTTCTCTTTCTCATGAGGAGACCCCGTGTGCACACTCCTCCCCTTCTCTTTCTCGTGAGGAGACCCTGTGTGCACACTCCTCTCCTTCTCTTTCTCGTGAGGAGACCCCGTGTGCACACTCCTTCCCTTCTCTTTCTCGTGAGGAGACCCCGTGTGCACACTCCTCCCCTTCTCTTTCTCGTGAGAGAAAACCCCACAGCCAAAGTTACGCCGAACTCGTGAACGGGGAGCAGGAGCATGATCCAGGCAGCCGTTCAGCCTTTAACTACAAGAATTTCTTTGAAATTTTCTGTTTTCATTCTCCTTACTAAAACTTTTACCCGTTTTCTAGGATATTAGTTTGTTTTACCAAGTACTGGGATAACTTCTTTCAAACAAATTAATCTAGTTTACAAACTTATAATAGCTCTTCCCCCTCAATGTGCTTAGGAAAAAAAAAAAGCAAAACACATGGGCTCTACAGGTAAAGGACAAAATGCACAAAAGGTACAGGCAATAAGACTAAAATGACTCTTCTAAAAAAGAGATTTAAAAGATGAATCTTCTTTCTTTATAGATAAGCCAGAGATGCATATGAAACACCATGGGTGGCATATCTGAAATGTAGAAACTAAGTTTTATGTAAAAAGTCAAAGGGGCCGGGCGTGGTGTCTCACGCCTGTCATCCCAGCACTCGGGAGGCAGAGGCAGGAGGATTGCTGAGTTCCAGGCTTGCCTGGGCTACACAGTGAGCTCAGGGCCAGCCTGAACTACAAAGCGAGACCCTGTCTCAAAAAAAAAAAAAAAAAAAAAAAGTCAAAGGGATCTCCAGTAATTTTTTTTTGGTGGTACTAGTGATCGAACTTGGGCCCTAGTGCTTCCAAGGCAGGTGTGGTACCACTTGAGCTAAATCTCCGGGCCCACCTCCAGTAATTTAAAATTCAAAACTACTGTGGAGAGTTCAATCCCCGGTACCACAAAAAAAAAAAAAAAAAAAAAAACTACTGTGGAGCTTTTGCCATTTCTAGTGTCATATGAAAGATTAAAATCTAAACATGGTACTTCACATGTGCTCTCCGTGTCCGATAGACAAGCCCGGGAGGGAGGCGGAGGTGCAGGGCCCCTCCAAGGGCGGGAGCTCTGGGAGAGAAGGAAAGTAAAAGGCAATGACTGCAAGACACGGTGTGTGAAGAGACCATCAGAGAGAAAAGACGGCCCCTCAGAGCGAGTCAGAGAGCGAGGTCAAGGCGAGGCGCTGAGGAGACGCGGGCCTCGGTCTAGCTCCCGAATGGCCCAGGGGCTCTGGGAAGGACAGCGCCGTGTGAGGGCCGCGGCCGGGGCGCTGCAGGGGGGGGCGAGGCCGGGGGCACCTTCCCCCTGCTCGGTCTGCTCCCAGGCCGCTGGCGCTCACGGCCTCCTCAGCCCAGGGCCCTCTGTCACCGTTTCTGCTCGTGTGGGCAAAGCCTTGCCTCCTTTAAACTGTGGGAGCCAAGGACGAGGGAAGGAACAAAGACATCAACCAAGTCAAGAAAGAGGAAGTAAATGTCTGACGAGAAAGCAAAATAAAAAACCCACACACACAACGTGGGTGCATTCCAATTTAAACACCAAGAAAAAAGAGCTAACGCGTGGGCACGACTCCCCGTGCCACACAGGCCCTCGCTTCCCTGGGGTCACACCGACACCCCCGCGCCGTGCCCTGACCCGGGCAGGCCGGACGCTGCACAGCCGGCGAGCAGAGGTCTCTGCCACACACGGCGGCTCTGGAGAAAGGAGGTGGCGGCTCCACACAGCACGGCCAGTTTCCAGCCCAGCGGGCTCTGGGCTCAGCTGCAGCACAGCCAAGACTCCCGACACAGGAAGAAGGGACCGAAGCCCACATTCTCCCGCCTCTGTGTCCACCCTGCAGTAGAGACTCACGGCACTGCAGCTTCGCCAGACTCGCCGCGGAAACCCCACCAGGCTTTCCTCTGGGGGTCGGCACCGGGGCAGAGGCCTCCGACTCCTTTCACTGCACCCTCAGCCCTGTGCTGCTTCCATCTACGCCGGCCCTTAGAGCAGGGAGGAGAGAGGAGAGAGCTGCGTGCAGCTGGCCAGAGCGGGCAGTGCCCAGCGCCCAGCGCAAGCCACACAGCCGTCCTGGAGCTCCTCCTCGCCAGGGCTGGGACACGGGCCTCCATCCTGTTTCTTGAGACTGGATCTCGCAGTCACTACGCTCCCTACACTGGGCGCAAACCCGCCATCCTTCTGCCTCAGCCTCCCGGTTCCTCAGCTGGTCTTTCAGCTATCTATTTAACTCATGGAGAGTTTGCTCTTTGTCTTAATCTTTAATGACCTTTTAATTTCTAGGATTTCATTTTCCTCCATTTTCAAATTGGTCTTATTCTATCCTGACAGTCTATTTCTTTCTCTTTAATAACTTGGGAAGCTTATAATACCTTTCTAATACTTCAGCCCTATCTAGTTTTGGAGAAGTAAATACTTGTATATTTTATACTTGACAACTTTCCACATTTGCTTTAATGTCTGAGAAAATTTAAGGAAAGTCAGCTCACTTTCAGTCAAAATTACTTCCTCTGTGCTGCTCTTGTGCAAGTGCCAGCTTCGCAGCCGCCTCCAGGGGCATCGACAGTCCCCGCTGCGCCCCGCAGCCTGGAGCTTCACACCACAAAGACCCGTCTGCGCCCTTCTGTTCACGTGCGTGGACCGCTCCGGATCTGAACATTCTGCCTTCAGTTTCTCACGGGAGGCTGCTACCTCCCCGCCCTGCGTTCCCAGACGACACACTGCGGCCTGTTCTTACAGAAAGCAGCTTTGCTCCCAGACCTCACGGCACTAACTGCTTCCTTTCCCTCTCTGAACATGTAATATATAAAGCACCACATAACTTTTTAAGTTCCTCACATATATGTTAGTCCAGGTGACTCTATCAGTACATGTGAGCAGTACATGTCTGCAATTATCACGGGAAGCTGGTGTATGTGTATGATACATCTTTATTTTTTCCTCTTTTTCTTCATCCCTTTTTCCCCTCCCTGCCTAGTCCTTCCAACTCTTGGGCCTCTTTCCATCTGAGAAAGTTCTATTTTCAAATCTTTCTCCATTTTATTTTTCTATCCCCTTTTCCACCTCCTGTTCCCCTATTTGAAAAAGATCTCCCTACTTCCTATTTATCTGTCTCTAGTTTGCTCATTTTATATATATATATACACACACATATATATGTATATATGTATACATATATACGTATAGTTTGCTATACACACACACACACACATATATATATAGTCTCTCATATAAAACAAACCACACAATATTTAAGCTCATGTGTCTCACTTATTTCACTGAAATTTTTTCTTTTGTTTAGGTTTCTTTTTTTTTTTAATGACACAGGGTCTCGCTTTGTAGCCCAGGCAAGCCTCGAACTCAGCAGTTCTCTTGCCTCTGCCTCTCGAGTGCCGGGATTCCAGGCGTGGGACACCATGTCCGGCTATTTCACTGAATATTATGGTAAAAAATTTTTCCCATTCTGTAGGTTCCTATTCTTTACTCCGTTGGTCATTTCGTTTGCTGCACAGAACTTTTTAAATTTGATTTGATTCCACTTGTCGATTCTCAGTTACTTCTTATACCACTGAGGTTCTATGCTTATCTCTTTTAGAGTTTTACCTGTTTTATCTTCCATCAGGTTTTCTTTTTAACATATAGGTGTTTGATCCATTTTAATTTACTACATGGTCTAGACTCAGTCTTCAGCATGTGGACAGCCAATTTTCTCAGCACGATATATTCCTCCAGAGCAGGTTTCTAGCCCCTGTGTAAACATCCAATACCTTAATGCGCCTGCAGTTGTTTCTTCTTCCTTCATTCTGTTCCACTGATCCACATGCTTATTTTGTCAAATTTTGTTCAGAGATCATCTGATAAAAATTTTCCCAGTCTCCTTTCTCAGAGGCTGAGACCTTTAAAGCTTGAGTTTTGCAACAGGTTCAAATTCCATGATGCCACGCTTCTTGATTTGGGCTAAAGTTCCATGATCTAGAAGCTTTTTTTGATTAATGGTATGTAAGTATAAATGAAATTTAATATTTAGTACAGATGTGTAGTATAAAGGGAGAGTTCTGCTATTTGAGTCCTGTACTTCTACATGCAAAAAGGAGAGTGGTGTCAGCTAAGTCAGTTTTCTCACAGTGGACTCTGCGCAGTGTATTGTGTACTCAGGGCGGTGCCAGCCTATCGCAGCTATGCCTCACCTGCAGACCTGAAGGGCACTGAGTGCTCCGTTGGCCTGTCACCCACTGAGAAGCAAAGCTGTCACTGAGGCAATGTCTTTAATGAAATCCCTAGTCCTCAAATGACCACAAGGCAAGTCCAGCGATGCCCTCGGTAAATAGCTCACAGGTGCCTTCCCACACTTCCAGAACTGTGTCCTGCAAAGTGGGCTGTTTACTCACAGGGCCAAACACTGGAATCTATGGTTGTAAGATAAATCTCACCACACTCAAAGTGGCTAGGCTACCATGTAACTTAGAGAACGTTACCACCTGACCAACACAGGGATTCCTTTCAAGACATCTGTGAAAGGGGGGAAGAAATTAAAAAAGAGACAAAAGCTAAAAATTCTTTAAGGTATTTTTAAACCTAAATTAGATATAATGTTTTATGAAGTGTCATTAATATTTTATTGCAGCCTTCTTGATGCAACACTACAGTAAACAAAAGGTGCCACGAAAGCTCTGAACCTTAAATCCAGACAAACCCTCTAACTCCACGACTCCCATCTGTCTTGAGTACGTGCGCCCCTGGACCAGGAACGCCAGGCTGCCTGGGGCCTCCTGTGTCCCACGGCGGAAGAACCCTGCGGTCAGCCACACTCCAGCCCCTTCTCTTCACACAGGCTTAGCCCACACTCAACTTTTATTCTTCCTTCAGAATGAAGAATTAACCGTATTAACCATTTTTAAATTTAGCTCCTTCTTATTCTTCTCGAATATCTAAGAGCTGCTATTTAGGCTTGCTGTCTTCTCTGGACGGGCCATATATTGTAGAAGTCTGTTTCTACTCAATAAATGGAAGTTTGCTCGGATTACCCCAAACCCAGCACAGAACTTAAAACATTTTCAAGAAAGCGAAGAAATTTTGAACCACAGCTTAAAAATTACCTCATTTTCCAAAGTAACAAATTTCCTTAAAAAGGTAAAATTTGTACCTAGGTATAAATTTAATACTAAATATACTCAATATTCTGTGTAATCAAAACAGACACAGCTTAAGTTCCACAAAGAAAAATAGAACTTGTGTATGTTTCAGAAATCCTGTTGCTCATTTAACACATGCAGTTGAAACTGACCTGCCAGTGCTGAGTGACGGCGTTCCACACGCCCACCTTTCCTGTGTGACTTGTGGCCACCAGCTGGTTCCCGATAAAGAAGAGCGCGTCCACGGGAACCCCGAGGCTGAACACTCCTTGGGTAACAAGAGACAGAGCTTCATCAGCCACCATCTTAGGGTGAGTCAAGACCCCCATCCAAAACCAGCGTGACTAATACACCCATTTTCATTTCTATTATGTCCCAGCCTTAGGGGAAAAGCACAAATGCAAGCTTTTAAGCAGCTGATAAAATTCCTAGGCAGAGAAGAGCCTGCCCCTGCACCCTCACAGTATGTAACATCTTTGTACCTGAAGCTCTGGTTCTCAGCCTACTCGCCCATGAAAATGACCCGCCACACTTAACGTGGACCCAAGAAACCCAGGGGGATGCTGCATGTATGCAGATCCACTAGGTCAGAAAACCCACTGGGTCTCAACAGGCTGTACACATGCCACCAGCTCATGAGGCTGCTACCTCGGAACGGGATCTGAAGACACACTTGGCAACCTGAGCTATCCAGAGCGCATGAGAACTCCCGGAAGTACACACTGAGAACCACCGCAGCAATCACATGAGCTCCAACACGCAGGCCTTGTATGTGAAGCTTATTTTACACCTCCTGTTTTCTAGCATTTCAATCTCCATTTCTTTAAAACACACTCTATTAGGTTTTGGAATTAAAATACGAATGGCTGCTGCTAGGACATACGGGTTAGTAGATGAAAAACTGCAAATAACCAAATGCAAAATAATGCAACAAGAAAGGGGGTCAACACAGGTCACAGCATAGAGGACTGAAGGGGCCCAGACAAAAGCGTTTTGAAAAACCTACCCTGGTCTGAGTTGGTCTTTAGAAAGGGTAATAGGAGTTCTAATGAAGCAGCCAGGGAAGCGCAGGCCCAGCGCCCTGAGTGAGTCAGAGCCCTGGAAAGCGGCAAACAGCCCACGTAACAGCAAGAGTCAGGAAGGCTGGGGCAGCGGGAGCCCCTGGACACTCTGCGCCCTGTACGGTCCAGCACGCGCCACGAGTCAGGAGAGCCTGGGGGCACCAGCTCTGATGGGACCCGTTCGCACCTCTCTGGTTCTCACGTATCTCACCTACAAAACAGAGTCCAGGCTGAACGTCTCACTTTCTGTATTAGAAATGCTAGAATTGAATTCTGGTACTTACATAGAATTATTCATTATTTGTAAAACATCTTATGGAAAATGTCTTTTATCTCAATGCTGGAAAGTAAGTCTCACCTATAAAATATTATTTTATACAGATCTCGGAGTAATTTCAAGTATCCATTTATTTCAAAGAAGTGCCAGTGTGTCAGTATGAACACTTTCCTTTGTATTCAGCTGAGGAAAACAAAGGTACATAAGACCTTAAGAACTACTCATGGGGGAACGAACAATTAAACGCAACTGCAGTGGGCCTTAAAAAGCACATGCTACAGGAGTTTCTGCTTTCTTCTGAATTTCACCCCAGTGCTAAGTGTTCTCTGCAGGTCTACACTGCATCTCGTGGCCATCCAGGACACCTTAAAACAGGCATCTCCCACGAAAAAAAACGACACATACCGAAAGAAGAGAGAAAGAGAGGGAGAGAAAGGAAGGTAAGTACTGCTAAGAATGTCTACTATGTCCGATTTAAGTGTACAAATGAATCATTTACATAAACATACGTGTGAATGCACCACTTAAGCCCAACCTGTCAACCAAAAACCAGCAACGGAAACTACAACACAGAAAAAGCTAAGCCCTCTAACCAGAACTGGTAAAGAAATCTCCCACTTCAAACAAAGATGAGTATCGTGCACTGTGCATAATTTCAGACTGTCATACAGCAGAACTTTAATTTTGAGGCTGGATCACTTTTCAGAACACGTGAAGCCAACTCTGTTTAGTCCCACGGCCCATGTGAAAAGCAGAAATCAAAACCAGGAGACCAGCGAACACTGATTACTCTAGAGAAAGACAAAGTTCTGGGCAATCAAAGGAGATGGCGTGAGAAGTCTCAGGAAACAGAACGCGTCGCTCCGCTCAGAGCTCAGCACTCCTGACCACCCCAAAGGGAGACAAGAGCGCCTGAGTCACGGCCAGCTCCCATCTGCAGGGCCCTCTCGCTGACACACTGCCCAGAGCAGGGAGCCGGCAGGGCTCCCACCGCCTCTGGGGGCTCCAGCATGGATCTACCAGCCCTGCCAGTTTTCTTTGGACCGTGCGGGCAATTTCTCAAGAACATCTGTAAGAACAAACATGCCCTTTAGAGGACGTGAACTGACGTCTGTACATTCTCGTAACACAGCGGCTCATCACATCAGCTTTCAAAAATACAGCAAGGGTCGTGCTCGCTTCGGTAGCACATATACAAAAATACAGCAAGGGTTACAATTCCTTCATGTAACAATGTGCTACAAATACAATTGAAAAGGGCAACCAATCATCATGACTGGTTTCTTTTCTGCATAAATACCCATGCATTTCATTTCAAACGTCTTTAGAATGAAATTTCCTTACTAAAATTTTCCAGAGGGACTCTGCTATAAGCTGTGATGGAACACACGTTACTGATTCATCGTGCTTGAAAACAACGACAGGAGAAAATGGGACAACACACTAGAGGCCACTACGGCCAGGACTGGACAAGAGGTAGTGGGGACTCAAGGGGTGCACGGCACCCTGCTTCCAGCTACAGCACCTTCCTCATGCAGAGGTGAGACTCTGGCCAGCAGTCACAGCTGCCTTGCACCGAGGAAGCAGAGAATAAGGACGCAAGGAAAGGCACCACGCCAGAATGCGGGGGACAGAAAGGGGCACAGGGGATTCCGCAGGCCTGGAGAGGCTATGCTGGGACAGGTGCCCAGGACTAAGAAAAAAGGGGCTGCGATGAGACAAAGAGCTGAATGGAGACCCACACAGCCCGGGCAGGCAGATGAGGTCATTCGTCATCTGGGCCCTTGCTGAGCGCTACAGTATTCGGTTCAGCTACTGGGATGCAGATGTGCCCGCGGAGAGGAAGGGGCGGCCCAGCTGCCCCAGACACAAACACAACTAGTAAGATCATGAAGACCCGCCACCACGGCTTATCAGAAAAACCCAACTTCAAAGGAACACAGCGTTACAAAGCAACCCTTCTAAACACATGTCCAACACGTAACCAAAACTTTGTAAAGCTACAAAGAAAATGTACTCACAAATAAAAACATAAGATGGAGGGCTGGGGATTTAGCTCAAGTGGTACCGCACCAACCTTAGATGCACAAGGGCCTGAGTTCGATCCCCAGTACCACAAAAAAAAAAAAAAAAAAAAACTTAAGATGATCCAGACACTGGAATGGGGAACAGGTTTCAACTGAACTATGATTTAATAAAAAATAGTTATAATGAGAAAGAGACATCTCACCAGAAAAACACTATGAAAGGGAATCAAAGGGTAATTTTACAGCTAAAAATAAAAATTCATTACATGGGATTAACAGAGGATTACAACAAAGAAAGGACATAAGTTATTAAAGATCTGTCTACAAAATGTGTGTAGACTGAAGGACTCGGGGACAGTGCAGTGGGGCACCGATGCAGCTGGCCTCGGCACGCGCACTGACCTCACCTCAAGCCGTGGGATGAGGAGAGCGGAAAAGCAGCTGCTGCAAAGGGGGCTCAGAGAGCAGCGGGCTCATTCCACAGCCAGACTCTGGCTGGACAAAGCCGGGGCTCAGATCTGCCCTGCTCTAAACTGCTGGGGCTCCCCTCTTCAGAAGACCGCCTCACACCGCGTGTCCCCTCTGTTCCTGGACCCGGAGAGACAGCTCACGCTAGTCCAGGTGAGTCTGCACCCTGAGAACCCATCTCTCTGACTCCTGTGAAACCAGGGCACCAGAGCGCGCGGCGTGGACGAGGAGCTTCCTACCGATTTCACTACCGCTTCCTCCATCCTGAACGCTCCACAAGATGATGCTACTCTCCGAGGCAACAGCTACCATTTTGTCCTTGTCCCCGTGAGGACCACCAACCACTTTTGCATTCAAAGCCACTCGTTCAACAGTCCAGTCTAGGTACGGGCTGGTGAACACCTGCTGCCACCCCGAAGACTCTTTGATTCTGTGAAGAAAGGACACACAGCGGAGACTCAGCCACGCTGAAGCCAAGAGAACACAAGTCAATGCACCAAAAACCTTGAACTGTAACCGCATTACTTTTACATTTACATTTACTAAACATAAAATCTTCTTGATGAATTATCAAAGCCAGATTATCATTATATATTCATATATGTAGAACATATAATCATTTAGAAACAAGTTATTTCTACGAAGAATTTAAGAAAATCCTACCACTTCCAAAATTTTTAAAAATGTTACCTTTCATATTTCTTTACCAAAAAAAAAATCAGACATCATGAGAAGTCAACAAAACTCAGAATTTTACAATTATTCTTTCCAATTTTTAACTAGTAACTTCAGTTATTACTCTAACTGAAATAATATGCATAAAATGTGATTTTTGTATTTGAGATGATAGTTTATTCAGGCAAACTAAAAGTATCACACACATTCCAATACCTCAGAATGAAGAAAAACATCGTTCAAAACCTGTTTCTGCAGACTTGTCTAAATGTGGCTTTCAAATTCAGTGAAAGGATGATTTATATTATAAATGATCAGAACATAATTAGCTACCCACTTCGGAGAAAATAAAATAAATTCTTCAAACTCCCACCACATACAAGCCAGAAAACCCCTTACGGATTAATGATCCAAATAAAATATAAGCTGCAAGAGCGTCACAACTTACACAACTACCCGGTATCACAATAACAACTGTCTCGAACTCAGGGAGGTGAGGGGATTAAAATAAGGCCTGACACACAGGAAATGCGTATGAACAGCATCCATGCAGGACTCTGCTGTACTCTTGTTTTCCAGTGTTTTACTCACTAACACAGAAACCTGAGGAGAAACAACTTAAGGCTGTTCTGACAGCACAGCTACTGTCCCGTCTCTCCCCTTTAAAACCAGGTGACTCCGCGCCAGGGAAGGAAACCGGCCGCTCACCGGGCCACTGGGCGCCTGTGCTGCACCAGGGCTGGCAGGCAGGAGAGACGGCTCCACAGCACAGGGCAGAAATGTGGTGCCGCTCTCCTCACGGCTATCACTCGCGGCGCACAATTACGTGCAATGTGACAGTCATGGAAAACACCATCTCTACACTATTCAGAAATTTTAGAGACTGACAAAAATGTGCTTGAAGTAATGTACCTATACACCATTATAACGAAAATAAGGGCCTAAGAAAAGCAACTAAAAATGGCCTCGCCCATGACCTTACATAAACTAGGACTTATTACCATGATTCTTTCAATATATCAGAAAGCTGCAGAACACAACTGTAATTATCTTACCTAATGCACTTTTTAAAAACACCAGTGGTGATCAAGTTTATATATTGATATTTGGCAATTTAAATAAAATGGGATCCCATTTCAAGTTGGTGCATCCCAGCCACCGTGTGCTCCTATACCATTCTCCATCATCTTGCAGTTCTCTGCGCAGGGACTTAAGCCTTCCCCACTTTAAAACTCTCACTGATCCACACTATTCTCATCTTCTTTTAGTCTTTAAGAATACAATTAGTAAGGCCAAGTCACTGTGCAAGTTTTACATACCATGGATACTAAACTACACAGATCCACCTACGACTGTCCTGATTCACTATCTCATTCCCAGGAATGTGCTAGCTATGGCCAAGTCTCATTCCTTGATGCTTTAGAGTACAAATAACTGAGTCATTCAAGATAAAATTATATGCTGCTTACATACATAATCTTGTCTAAAATCATTTAGCCTAATAGTTAAATGACTCAGATTCGACAGGAGCAAGCAAGAATCACATCAGGACATCTCAACTGGGCGTGGAGCGTGAGCACAGCTACTGGAGGACAGAGGTAGGAAGACTAGTTTCATGGCCGCCCAAACAACTACAGACACCTTGTGTCAAAACACAGTTTTTAGCAAGTGCTAAAAAGTAGCTCGGTGGCAGAGCACTTGGCTAACACGGGCAAGGTCCTGAGCTCGGTCCCCATTATCTACAAACAACACAACAAAAAACGTCAGGTGTGTTATAGTTCAAGCCACTGGAAAATATTTAAGATGTGTTAAGATTATTGGCAATATTTACTAAATGAGGTGATAAAGTGAAAGCAAACTAAACCTTGTCCACATGATACAGAAGTGGGTGAAATATGCAGGAGAAAAATCCAGTGACGAAAAGATGCAGTTCTTTATAAAAATTATTAAATCACAACTAATAACTACCCTGATTTTAAAAACAGCCACTACTATTAGCAGCAGAGTACCTGTAGCACACCGCGAAGTGCGCGTAGGCAGCCACAATCCAATTGTGATGGCCAGCAACGATCAGCACCTTTCGAGGGTCCACAGGAAACCCTGTCGATTTCAGAGGAAGAAATATTTCCATCTAGAATGGCTTGGAAAGTACGGCCCATCAGGCGCTATCAGTCTCCGTCCCGGCTGTGTCGACAGTAAAGTTTGGCTCAAACGGGAGAACACAGACCTGTCTGCATACCATCCACAAGATCACATGGCCCACAAAGCCTACAACTTAACAGTCAAACCTTCTAGCAATTCAGAGCAAAAGAAAGTTATGTAGTATTTTAAGTAAAAAATATGTTAAATGAGACTTTTCAATATATAAATAATAAATTTTGATAAAGATCTGGCACAAATTACATGTTTAAAAATAACGAGTCCATAACACCAAGAAGGAGAATCACACAACTTTCTCTTCCTGCTCATGCTCTCTGCCTACCCAGCCTGACCGTCTCTTCCCCAGCAGCAGTGAGAACAGGCTGTGCACCATTTCCCCGGGCTTCGCCTTCTATGGAATTCAGTCCATTCCTGGAATCAGCAGATCTCGCTGTGCTGTTTATTTTACGACTAGGGATACCTACAAAGGGAGAAGATAACAAATTCAATTCTAGGTTAACCTCCCAAAAAAATGAAAAATAATTACACTGTAACTAAGAAACATGCAGACTGCATTATACCTCAAGCAGATCTTCCAACACATTACTACATGTAGTTAATTACGAAATAAAACTAAAGAGATTCCTGGTACTGGTTATATTATCTTTTAAAAATCAGTTTAGCATATTATATGCCCATTTACCTAGCTCCAGGTTACTGCGGCAAAAGATTACTGGCTCTGCTGTCAGCGTGCGGCCTCACACCTGGGGACCGAGCTCCCTCGCGCTCAGGAGCACGGCTCCCTGGCCAGGAGCCTGTCGCCTAAGATCAAAGCCTGCTCGGGTAAAAGCTCAACCACTCCCACTCCAGCAGGGTGAGGTGTGCTAGGATCTCCGCCCAAGGCTTGGGTGACAGGAAAGGAACCCTGACGTCAGTGCTCTCAAGAGGACCAGGCTACAGACACGGGGCCAGGGAACTCAGCAGAGCGCGCAGGACAGACCAGCGCTGGTCTGCAGCAGACGCAGAGGTCGGGGCGGGCTGGGGCACCGCTGGCTCCCTGAGCTCACAGGTACCCAACAGGAAACCCGCCCAAAGCCTGTGCTGTGAGATCTTTCATGTAAAAACAGTTATTATTTCTCCCTTTACAGACAGGAAACAAGAATCAAGGGAGAGTTTTCCTATTTAAATTGCTGAATGGTACAAAATAATGTGCCAAAAGACTAAAGTGAAGGTCCAATACCTGGTGGGGGCAAATAGCCATGGAAAAGCACACTGCCGCAGGACGAGCGCTCCAGCTCCTCACACAGCAGAAGCCGGCGCACTGAAATAGGAACAGCAAACTCGTCAGCACTCACAGAAACGTGGGCCTCTGTTTTTATTTGCTCTAGTTAGACAAGAAGAAGTGGGCCGGAGATTCAGCTCAGTGGTTCCGGCGCCTGCCTCGCCAGCACAAGGGCCTGAGTTCGATCCTGGTAACCACATACAATGCTGGGTGTGGTGACTCACGTCCACCAGCCGTCAATACCACATACCACAGTGCTGGGCATGGTGGCTCACGCGTGTCGGGAGGCAGCACTCGGGAGGCAGAGGCAGGAGGATTGCTGAGTTCCAGGCTTGCCTGGGCTACATAGTGAGCTCAGAGCCAGCCTGAAGTACAAAGTGAGACCCTTTCTCAAAAAAAACAAAAAAAGACAAGGAGAAGAAGCTGTTAAATCAGAGTTAACAACTTCTTTTTGCTACGAAAATCCGCAAAAATTAAGCACTGAACCATGAAAAAAACTGGGCAAACTGAGTACACAAGGAGTGAAAGCCCATGTGGAACGCAGGGGAGGACACGTACCCAGCGGTGTGATTCCGTAGAACTCGGCCTCGTGCCTGAGGACGCTAATGCTCACTCCCCTGCAAAGCAACACATGACGGTCGTGAGCCTCTGACGTGCAAACCTCGGGAGGCGCGAGGCTCTCGCAGGAACACACACTTTCTCCAACAGTATTTATTTCTAATACTCTGAGTTAGAAGCTTTTAAATAAAAACTGCATATGAACAATGCTTAATGTCTACTTAAAAACTATTCTTAAATACATGAACCGGGTGAGTAAATGAAAGCCGAAAACTAATAATAACAAAAAAGTATTTGACAGGCAACGGGTCAGAAATCATTTTATGGAATTATATTCATCTTTCTATTGTAATGACTTGATACACATTAAAACTCTATGAGCTTCCTATAACCTCAACTATTTTTGATCTAATTTTGCAAATTTTGTTCTGTGCCTAGCACAGTAATTATAAAAGTCATACAGTAGATTACTCGTTGGAGGAATCAAAACAGAAAATAGGAAAAAAAGACTTTAGCAAGACTCTTACAGCAGTTAATGAACCATTTCAAATTTTGGTTACTAAATGCTCTTAGTTTATGAACATTCCTTGGCTTTAATAAATACATGCAACTGTGATGGTCAACTGTTTTGATTTGTGAACCCGACTGTGACTGACACAGAAATGCTTGAGACTTTGACCCCACATCTGAACACCTGTGTTGACAGTGCTGCAGGGCTTCAGGCCACAAAAGGACAGCTCCTGAGGAGCGCCGCTCTCCTGGGAGGAGCTAGCAGATGTGGTTATTATGATGACCCACTGTGGTATGGTATATGACCAACAGAGTTAGAACACAGGTAAGTGGTTTTTAAACAGAATTTAAATTTGCTAGGCTTCCTTAAATGAAAACTGGGAGTCATCTGTAAGAAAAAGCAGTCAGTAAATACACAAATTTAAATTCATTCCACTTTTGTAGTTAATGTAACTGGATCAGTCCCAAGGACACTGAGCAGATACAAACTTGGGTCTCTTCATCAAATGGGATGGGTGAAAACCTTTCTTGAGAAGGAATTAACAATGTACTCTCCACCTCCAACCAAACCCAGACCCAAAACAAAACGCCCCATCAAACTCTTTCTTTCTTTTAATATGGATCTGCTTTCTATATACTACTAACTATACTGTTTAACCACAAGAATGCAGCAAAAATGCGCCAGACAACTCAACCTTTGTTCTCAAGGAGCTGCATCTACTGATAAAAGACAAAAGTCAAAAATTATAAAGCAGCAGCTAAGAAATTATAAATTTCTAAAAATTACATCTACAGCTTCCTCATAGGAACCCAAACTATAAGTGAATAGGGCAACATGAAAGAAATGGTTTAAAGAAATCCATTTACACACAGTTATCACACACATCAATACACACTGCTCAAAATGTAAGGAGCTCCCACATGCAACAAGCATGAAGCTAGATGATGGGAATAAACAGCACCCTCCTCGACTTGAAAGTCTCATGGGGGCTAGTACACTGCGGGGCGAGCCGAGGACAGAGTGGGACACTAAGTTGCCTGCACTGGGCAGATGCAGCAAAGATCACCAGCGAAGCCCTAGGAGCCAGAACCAGGAACGGCTGGGCTGTGAGTGCTGCGTGAGGTACGAGCAGCTCAGCAAATGAGATAAGGGCAGACAAGACCAGCACGGTAAAGACAGCACCTGGTGAGACTCCTGAAGGTTAAGTTTGGCTGCAACGAGAAAATGAAAGCGAGGGAATCTGCTAGAAAGCTGCCAAAGGCCACGAAAGTTAACAGTGGTGGCTGTGGCCATGCGACTATGGCTGAGGAAATTCTACTAGGAGACAGCACAAATTCCATGATCTCACTCTCTGGTGGCCACTTATAAAGCTGATCCCACAGAAACAAGGAACAGAACAGAGCCAACTAGGGCGACACAGGAGATGGAAAAGAAGGACAGTTAGAGGTACCACAAGGCAGATGAGAAGAGCTGCAACATTGCACCACCACAGAACAAGTCCGGTGGCCAACGCCTGACGTCCACACTCCCAGCCCAGAGGAGGGGTTAGGAGGTCCCCGACAGACATGACAGTCACTGCGTGTGGGAAATGCTAACCGCCCTAAATTAATCACTGCACATTGTACACCGTCCCCCACAGCTAAGTACAAAACATTCTAAGTAAATTTTTTAAAAATAGTTGTGGGGAAAAACTTTTTGCTTCATAAATACACCCAAAATATAGCAACCAGCAAGAATATGCATTAAAGAGGATACATTCCTTACCTTAAATCTAGTTCTTTTGTCCGAAGAAAATTTAAAATGGGTGCAAATGCTGCCGGATCTCTATCAATAAATATCTACAAATGAAGAATTGTTTTATTTACAGATAGAACTTCGCCCTTTGACATCTGTAACACTAGCAAGGAACAGAGACTGAGATATTTCCTTGTCTCCAATGTTTCTAAAACTGGAGCACAGTTATAACAGTGTGCTTTTAAAGTGGTTCCTTTCCTCCCCAAAAGCTATTATTAATTTGATATTTAATGACCAGGTTAATAACTCAGCTTTCTCATTTCTATTAATATTTTTTGGGAAAGTGATACTTGAGGAAATGTTTTCATCTGAAATATTCTAGAATTCAATACTTAGAAAACTATGAATAAATAATATTTACACTGCCAAATCACTAATTATTGCTGACATTCTGACTTACGTAATTCTCAAGTCATTAAACCAGCAAAGTACTTTTGTTTTTAGCAGGTTGACAGACTGATCGTAGACCTCGCACTGAGTTACATCCCCAGACCTTTTTATCTACAAACAGGCTTAAGTCACCAAGCTGCTCAGGCTGGGCTTGAACTTGCAGTCCTCTGCCTCAGCCCCTCAGAGTGGAGAGTGAAAGCTATGGGCTGCCATGTTTGGCACAACAATGAACTTTTAACACACTGGAGTGAAAATGTAAATATTACATGCTACTATCCACACTAGACGAGATTAGTCTCATAATATTTTTGTAACACCACTGCACTTGGACCAGCCAACTCTCGTAATATTTTTGGATATACAATCTTGTTATCTCAATTTCCTCAAAAGCCAGGACAGGGTAATGAGAAAAAAACTTCAGAAATTTTTAAAAATAACAAATTCAGCCAGGTTTGGTGGTTCAAGCCTCTAATCCCAGCACTCGGGAGGCAGAGGCAGGAGGATTGCTGAGTTCAAGGCTTGCCTAGGCTACATAGCTCAGGGCCAGCCTCAACTGCAACGCAAGACCCTGTCTCAAAAAAATAAAATAACAAATTCAGCACCATAGAATCATAAGGGGAAAACAAGATGCTTTAAAATATGAAGTACAAAACTGATAATGTTGTACAGGAATGTGACGTAAATACCACTTTAAATCAATTACAAAAGGCCTAACCCTAAAATTTAACACCTTTTAAGGGCAAATAATTTGGTTATGTAAGAAAATGGCTGTCAGCAATAAAACTTTCTTTCTTTTTTGCAGGGCTGAAAATCAAAGCCCAGTCCTCAAGTTATCTCACCCTGACCATATTCTCAGCCCAAGAAAATTCTTCAGACTGTGGTCAGCTAAGCACGTGTCTGTAAGGGCCAATCAGAAATCAAAGATACAGACCCTGTAAAGAAATTAGTGACGATTTCAAAATAACCTCACATGGACCTGTCTACTTTGCTACCTGATTTCACCTGCAGATCTCACTATAACAGATTACATGTATCACTTTTTCAGCATCCAACAAAACACCTTTGTGTAACCTGTCACCGACAGTCACTTACATGCTGATGTGCACATCACTATTTTTAACTCCATGAACTTCTCAATGAAATCTTACAGGTCTTTACTTTTCCCTGCACCCCTCCTGTACCCAGGCACTCCAAGTTCATAAGGTTATTCTTCAAAATAAAAAGTAGGATCCCCCCAATCTGCAACCTCTCATCCTAACACCAAAACATTTTAATATTTACATGTATGTATTTACTATTTACATGTATCCACTTCCTATTGAAGTTTCAGGTCTTCACTAAAGAGCTCTCCTCTAGCACCAAAGTAAGCCCATGTTCTATGACCTCTGATCACACAGAGTAAGCTACTGTGCGCATTATTTTGTTCCGTGTTCTGTGCTTAGAAATACTACCCTCCAGGCATGGAAAGAAACGCAAAGCTAAGCCACTTTGCTTTTGCAGCTCCTCACCTCTGGAGCCCCCAGACACTACCACCTGTGCTTCATGAAACCGAGCGATCGAATTGAGAAACACGGGTCAACACCATTGTACTCACAGCACCAGTTTCATCCCGCAGTGTTGAGATTCTTCCACTCAGCAAACTAGATGTAATTAACAAGCTAGAGTTAGTTTTTAAAACTTGAACATGACTTTACTCTTTACAAATGTCAAAGACCAATCAACATAAGTGAATCTTCTATTTATTATGTAAAGAATTTCTAAGAATTAACATTTAAAAAAATAAAAACCTTAATTGACAAGGAAAACTATTTTTTTGGTAAATAATCAAAGACAGTAATATAATGATACAATAAATAATTACCTGGAAAAAAAAGAGTCTGGAATCCACATAAGAGTTTGTCTTGAGGTACTAAATCTGCAATTGAGAATTGGCTTATGTATTAATGAGAATATTTTAGGTTTTAATATTAGATTTAATTGTTGGCTAACAATTTACAAGCTGCTGCATAATTACAGCTGCATCATTTATATTTATTAACTATTTCTAAATTTTACTACTTTCAATTCACAAGTAAGATTATCCAAGAGTTCTCAGCAAAACCAAACAATTAATTCTTTACTCTATAATGCTTCTTAAAACACAGCTTCCCAGCACACCAATCTGCTGAAGAATCAACCAGTAACCCACTCATGCCATATCTCAACTCAGAGCAGCTATGCAAAGTTACTGCTGGTTCCCATTTCACCTTTCCAAATGCTATGATCCTCTCATTAAAACAAGAGCCTCTAATACCCCGAAACAATAGATGCTCAACATCATTTCACTATCTGTATCCCAGCTAGGTCACCCTATCATGGCCAGTACCCCACGGCCGATCCATGTTTCTTCGTATCACTCAGGCTTCCTCAGGCTTGTTCCAATGCCCTACCCTATCCAATGTCCTAACCTGTTTCATCTCTTTAGAGTTCCATGTCGATCCCATTATAAAATGTGCATCTAACTCTGTTATGTAACAAGTCTCAGGCTACACACAGCTACTGTATTCATTCATTCATTCAAAAGTCACTCAGCAGACTGCAATGTCTGAGATTATCATTTGGTCAAGTCTGCATATTATCATGAGTCCTAGGAGGATCCTTACCCAAGTGTAATGTAAAGGACTGGGATAACAAACTAAAAACTAGGACTGGAGAGTTAGCTCAAGTGGTATCACCCCTACCTTGAAAGCACAGGAGCCCAAGTTCGATCCCCGGTATCCCCCAAAAAACATCAAAAACTATTATAAACCATCAAGACACAGAAAGGCATGCTTGGGTGCTCCTGCCACTGAGGCTTATCTAGGTTTCCTCTTCTGAAGCCAGCATGCCGAGACACCAGGAGGTGTCACACAAGGAGGCGAGGCAACCCCCACTTTCATGCCACACTCCTGGTACTGCATGACTCTTCCAATTTATGCGTATCTTTCATACTTAAATTGGACAAAGTGGTTGAACAGTGGCACTGGGTGGCATATAGTATTACCAGCAAACAAACCACCTCAGCCAAGATGGCCTCAGCGTGTTCAGGGAGGGGCAGTACCATGTCTCTCCAAGGCCTGTGTCAGCTAACCCGGCAGCCCAGCACTGCCCAGCAAGTGGGAATGGCTCGTTGTGTGCTCTTCCCAGCACGTCAAATTCCAAAATTCTCTCCATTCCCCTTCCCATGATCTGGGTGATACGCAAACAGCAGTGACTACAGGGCAGGCTGAGCCGTCAGAGACGTGCCTGAGAGCGACTCGACTGTCACTGGCAGGCTCACCCACTACCTGGGCAAGGGCGCCTGAGACTCAGGTCATTCCTGAAATACCTGCACATCCCTGGCAAACTTATTTTCAGGAGTGTACCTTGTGTACAAATAACTATGCGTAAATACATACGTAGTATACTGTATATGTAGACAGATTCTTTTTTAAAGGGGAAGAGGAAAAGTTTGTCCCCTGTAATACTTGGTACCTCCCACATACTAAATAAATTATTATTTGTTAGCACTGAGTTGTGCCAACCAGAACTACACTCTATATTCAGGTAAAAACCTTAACCAAAACTGAGACAATGATTCTGGGCCTTTTATGGTTAAAACACAGCATTTCCAAAGTAAAACTGAAAAAAACAGAAGTCACGAAACTGCCCACTTTATACATTTAGCACCTTCAATCTCAAGCTCAAAAAGTACCTATTACAGCTTTACTCTGTACCTAAAAACAATTTTCTATATTACTAAACTTGGTCTCCAATCCTGAAATACTACCTTAGCTTCTACCCACAAATTTGTAATCCATAAGGAAAAAAAGAGTTTTCACTAATTAAAAGCAGAGATGTTGAAATAACTTATTACAGACATCTACTTGTAAAATACCATGAGAGGTACTTTAGAGAATGCAGATAAGTTAAAATAAATGGTGGTAAGCAGTCCTATGGCCATTAATCTGATTCAGGAGCCAAACTGTTTACTCAAGAAAATGTGGCAAATTTTTCTACATACATCTTTTAGCAAACTTAAGAAAAAATGAAAAGCAGATTACTGTGAGTTGCATAAAACTGACTTACACAATTAAGTAAAAGCAAACCAGTCATTGGTAAACTGAAGGACTCAAAAAGCCATGACAACAAAGATTCGCTCCATTCAGGAAGCCTTATTCTGCAAACTGTACCCAAATAATTTAAATTACATGTCACAAAAATTATACAAATTTGCTTAAAGTCATATTAACCAATTTTAATTAGTATTTTGGGGTGAATTTCGTATTGTGCAATTTCTGGCCAAAGGGACTGAACTGTCATCCTTATCAATTTTTTTTTTTTAACCAGACAAGGGAAAAAAAATCCCTAAGGCCCTTATTCCAAATTTAATTTCATGAAAACCAGAAGATTTAGTTACATATAACAAGCATAATTCTTCACACATACATAAGCTTTTACAGTTTTCTCTCTCATACACACAAGTCTGCAAACCAAAGGGCCGTGCACAGCCCGGCCTCAGCAGCAGGCGGGCTGAAGGGTCAGCACACCCAGCGACACCACACGCTACTTGCCTCCAACCAAACTCACTTGAGAGCAATCTAACTGAAGTTACTACTCTGCAATGTCTTTTCCACTGATAATGCAATAAATATCTACATTCATGTGCATCGCTTCAAATTCCTCCCCCAAGACCATCAGACGGACATATCACTGACATTTTACATCTGAAGAAGCTAAGCATCAAAGAATAACTTGCCCACAACTGCCGAGCTAGTTACAGGTACAGCCTGAGAACCATCTACCTCCGCCTGCTCTCCACAATGTGCCAAGTCCCCTGCCGGCTGGTCCCGGCCCGCTTTATGAGGCCTAAAATCACTCATAACAAAATCAGTCCTGAATTCAATCAATGCATTTCTTTCATTTCACTGTTTTCTTTTTGTAAATTTTACAAAATACAAAGTATTTACAAATTCTAAGTGAAACCACACATCTTCTAGACTTTGAGTCACCCACGAAGTATTAAAAGAATCCTAAGAATGGATTAAGTCTATAATTCCTGTATGTCCGTTCTCTCCCTCTGCTCTTGGGGAAGAAAACAGATTTCACCTGCCGCACGTGCCTCTCTGGCCCTGACCCGCGGAGGGTCTGTCTCCACAGCCAGCCGCACCTCACACCACAGGTGCTTCTCAGCGCCAGCACAACCACCAGGCACGCTTTCCCTCACAGCAGTGATCGTGTACATCTGTGTTTACTCGCGATGCAGACTACTTCTGCCTCTTTTCTAAACAGGCTCTGAAATGCTGTGAGACTATGAAGCAAAGACAATCTAGAAAATGTTCACAGACCACTTGGGAATGAGATGTTTTTTCTATAGGCCGTGTATTAGGATCCTAAGCAATTCTCGTTTTTTTTTTTTTTAACTTTTCATCCCTAACAACTTTTCTCCATTTTATTCAAGCCAGTAAGATATTTGTAATCTCATTTTATATTTTTCACTATTATTACTTGGAAAAATCTTGAACCTGGTGAGATCAAGGTCTGTAATTAATGCAAAGTAAAATGTTACACTGCCTTATACTACTGAAAAATTTAAACTGAATTCTGCAGTCATTTACAAGAGTTCACTCACCCCTTTCTATATACAATAAACAATAATGCTTAATATTTAACAGTACTGTATGTTATTTCTGAAAGCTTGGGAAGAAATGCTATCCACAATCAACAGCAATTAGAAACCAGTATAGGGAGTTTTAAATGCTAATAACGTACTTCAGTCTAAACACACAAGTCTTGTGTACTCAATATTTGCATCCAGTTACCTACAGTATGTTCACTGATTCAGGAAAAAATTCTTTTCAGATAAAAGAACATATCAACTTCCTACCTACTTAGGGGCAATAATGTTGCAACTTCTCAAACCTTGATTCAAGTTTTCCTTTAAAGAAATAAAAGCCCTGAGAAAGAACGTATGACTTCATTGTGCTGAATTCTCTCTCGTGGGCAGGAAGCTACTACATTATCAGGATTAAAGCACTGCAGGTTTTTTATTGCCGTGATTCACAGTGCTGTCATTCTGCATTTTAAAAAATACTGAATAAAAACCTTAGATGGTGAAAACCTACTGCATTCTGGACCAAAAGAAACAGCCAGCTGTTCATCTCCTTCCGTGGCTAAAACTCAACTACTCTTCTTCACCCACAGCTGGCAAACTCCCTCTTCGGAGAAGTGTGACTCATAAGTCATGGCGAATCCACACAAACTGTTTTCTCCCCCAGCAGGCTCCGCCGACGGGAGCGGACCAGCGGACGAAGGCGGGCGGAGAAGCGCTCTGGGTCTGTGTACCCCGTGCCGATATCCCCAGCTTCCCGGAACCGCGGCTTCGGGACAGAGCGCCCCGAAAGCTGAGCGGAGCCTTCAAAGCCGCGCCCCAGCAACTCCACGCGGAGCGCCCCGGCCCGTTCCCGCCGCAGGAGCTCCGTCTCCCCGTCTCCTGCAGGCCCCCTTCCCCCCGCGCTTTCCTCTCTTTACACCTCGGGGGCTCGCCCGTCGGGTCCGCCGGGAGGGAAGGCCTGGCACGCGGTGAAAGCAACCGGTCCGCTCTGCACACGTGTGCGGCGAAAACAAGAAAACGCCGGCACCGAACAGACAGCGACCAGCGCGCACAGCCCCCGCGCTTCGGCCCCGACCTCCTCAGGGAGCCGCGGAGCGGGGCGGGCCGGAGCGGAGCGGGGCGGGGCAGGGCAGGGCAGGCGCCCTCCCGCAGCCGCCGCCGCGACGCCCAGCGGGCCGAGCGCTCCGGGCTCCCGGGCCCCCCTGCCCGCCGCTCACCGCGTGCCTCCCACGTTCAGCTGCACGATCTCGCCGCTGCCGGCCGCCGCCGCGGGCGCGAAGCCGCCGCAGTGCCCTCCCGCCATGTCGGGGGCTCGGGCCACGGCCGCCGGGCCCGGGGCACCGGCGCCAGCCCCAAGCGAGGCCGCAGGCCGGACGGCGGCGGCCGGGCGGGCGGGGTCAGCCGGGCCCGCCGCGTCCCCTGCGCTCTTCCCGCGGCGGCCCAGCCTCCGTCTCCGGCCTGCAGGCCGCCGGGCTGCGCGCGCCTCTCCTCACGCCGCGCGCCGTCGTGCCCGCCCCGGAGGAGGGGTCACCGCGCGGGACAAAATACCGCAGCGCCCGCCCTGCGCCTGCTCCGCGGGGGAGGTGGGCGGAGCCTCCCGGTCCGGACCGCGCTGGCGGGGCCGAGGGCGCCCAGGTCTGCGCTGCGCTCGGTCCGCAGCCCGTCCTCGGTCCTGAGGCTGTTTCCCCGGAGAGGCTGAGGCGGAGGCGGAGCGGAGCCCTGAACCCTCGCGGGGCGCCTTCGCTGTGCAGAGGGGAAAATGCCTCGACTCCGAGAGCGCGTGAGGTACAGGCAGTAAAAGTTGGAAGAATTAACAACCGACAGTGCCTACTTAAAATAGAAGTTCCCTCTCACTTTCACCTCTAGTCTCCTACGCAATTTTACTTTCTTAAGCCACACACAAAAATGAAAACAAAACACAACACAAAACAAAACTAGGCTGTCCAGCAACGCGTTTCTAGAATATATAGCAGCTGCTCTGCTCATGGAAGAGAGACACGTGTCCACACATTTCCGCTTTACACAGTACGAGTTAGAGCCCAAGGCCTTGCGTGACTGCTAAATAACACTTTAAAACGTGTTGTATTTACTGCTGGTCCCTGGCCACTACTAAACGCAACACATAACGTCTCCAAGGCCATTAAACGGGGCAGAGCCCAAATCCTCAGCAAGGACTGTGTTGTGCTGCAGTTTCACCCTAATAATTCAAACATATCACCTACATAATAAGTTCTCATTGCCATGGTAATTTAAAAAACATTCTGCGGACGAATACGTCAGCGATATGATGTACTTTACCCAGATTTGCCTTAAAAGAGAATAGCAGTATTTCTGGGTGTGAGATACATATTATCCTCTCCAGACAGCTGGAAGGTCGGTGGCAATCGTTGGTGTGTTTTGAGGGCTCGCGGCGTGCCAGGGGTTTAGATACCTCCACACCTGTTCTTGTTACCGGCCACGTAGGCTCCTGTGCTCAGGTTCCTTCGATGGTTGATGATCAAACCAAGGGAGGCCGTTTGCTCTGGTGAAAGGGAAAAAGGGTTTATTCCGCACCAGTGCCAGGATGGAGAGGAAGGCCGGCCTCAAAGCGCACCCTCGCCCTGTGTGGGCGTCTGAGGTCTTCTCTACGAGGCTCTGGGCCCTGCAGTACGGAAAGGCCCAGACTCACGCAGGCGGCCACCCCTTCCCAGATCCGGGCCTCTCCCTCTGTGGCCTAAGGAAATGAAGTTGGCATCTTCGCTCGCTTCTGTCCTTCGGGCCGAGGACAGCCAGAGCTGACTCTCCGTGCCCTCAGCCGGAGGACATTTGGAGAGCCCACTTGTCTCTAAAGGAAAAAACATCTCACTTTTAGGGCTCCATGTTGAGATGCCAGTAACACTGAAGACTCTTTCCTGTTTGCAATAGGACCAGGTGTTGGACCTTAATCCCTAATGTCTGGTTTTATCAGAACCTGAAACTTTGCCTTCAAATCTTCAGGATCGAATTAAATGGCTCGAGTGTTATTTAATTTTCCATGGACCTGTACTTTGGAAGAATGTCAAGAAAACATTTGCAAGGGCTGGAGATTTAGCTCAGTGGTTCTGGCGCCTGCCTGGCAAACCTAAGGTCCCTGGTTCGATTCCCGGAAGCAACATATAAGGACGTGGTGACTCACACCCACCAGCAATCAGTACCACACACCACACTCACGCCTCCAATACCAGCACTCAGGAGGATTGCTGAGTTCGAGGTCAGCCTGGGCTACATAGTGAGCTCAGGGCCAGCGTGAACTAGAAAGCAAGATCCTGTCCCCCCCCAAAAAAATTTCAAACAGCATTTTACCATTAATGAGCTCAAGGGGCAACTTGGAGGTAGAATAAGGCCTTATAAATCAAAGAAAATTTGTGTACAAGAAGGCTTCTCGTCTTTCCTGAAATAAATAAATGAAATCACATTTGTCTCCCTGCACAGGAATTATGAGAAATAGCAGGAACTATCAAGAGAAAGGAGAGCACTATTTTTATAAATAGTAATATGACTTTTGATATGTGTGAATTAGTTTAGGAGTCTGAAGAAATATCCTACTCATAAAATATGAAGCTAGGGCATGGTTTAATTTTTAAGAATAAATTGAGAGCATTAACAAACTGAAAGAAAAATAGCTAAATGAGAAAAGATAAGTATTTATCAGATATATGTATATGATTAAAAATGTCTCTGTGTGTATTGTTCTATGAACCAGCTGAAAAGGGTCTCCCACCCCAACCCCACCTTCTTGAAGGTCGTGTTTCCACCCAGCAACCCTGGCGGATACTCTTAACCTAACGCAAACCATGACACTGCTAGGCCAGTCCTTCCCAAGCTGGCTCACGTGAGGGACGAGGGATTGCAATTTCAAGTTCCTAGAGGGTTAACACTGGGTCCTGCAGCACAGGATTAGAGTCATCACTACTGCCCTGTGCACTGTGCAGAGTCAACAGCACCTGGTCACGCCCCCTGTACCAGGGGACACGCCCCCATTATGGTTTGACTGAAGCAATGTCTGTGCAGTGTAAGCACACGAGTGTTTTGATCACCGCCCTGATAGCATCTTCTAACTATGGTTTAGATAAGAAATAATATCACTGGGATTTGGGCTGTGGTTATAGTAACTTTTGTCAGATTGAGTTCATGTAATGGGCAGAAAAGTAAACACACTATTTTAAGACGTTAATACATGAAGTGTTATCCAAAGTGACAAGAATAAATATATCATTGCTAAATAGAATTTGAATATCAAAAGTTTACATAGATTCTTTTTTGATTTTACCAAAAATTATTTTGAGGACCATTAAGTATAGATAATAGTACCACTTTAAAGCTTTCTCCACTGATGAACATTCACTTATTCTTTCTGGTAGCCAAATTATCCAGGTTCAGTCTCACTTTATACCAATTTACTGTAACAATGTGATAACTCTGACTGCTTCTATACTGTTTCTCAAAGCCCTTGGAAAGCCTTTTCACATATCTTGAAATGAAACATTTTTGTAAGTTTATCGCGGGTGAGAGGAAACAGTACTTTCTAATCTGCACAGTACGTTCATTCTCACACAGGGATCAGTGGTAACGTGTGATATTCATTTAGTTTCATCAGTGAAATAAAACGTTCTTTGTTTAACCATCAGCTGTGGCAGAGACTCATAATGATACATCAGTTTGAAGCGCACTGATTCCACATTCTTTCTCAACAGAAGGGACCTTTCTCGTGTATCAACCATCCTCGTGAACCCAGAAGTAACTAGAAGCTACTATGGTGAATTCTGGATTGCATCTGCTTTGTGAACAAAGGCATACACAAGATATTGCGGTAAAGGATTTAGAGACATCGACTTCCAGGCACCATTATGTAGGCCCGTCTGTCCACCACCTTGCGAGGACTTAGCATGGTCTTATCTGTCCAGTCCCCGCAGCTTGCAGACGAGGGACAGTGAATTCCCTTCTCGTCTCTGGCACGTGAGTCATCAGAGAACATTACAAGAAGCCCAACTGTGCGGCGATGTTTTGCCGTAGGAGTTTGCACACAGCCTCATCTTCACCTTGCTCCACCAAACCTCGGCACTGACCCTTGAAGACAGAAGACTCCATCCTGATGAGAGTGACCAATAGATTTGTCCTGAGCGAGGGGACCACAAGCTCATCGTGGAAGGGAGGACGCTCCCGCAGGTCATCGTCCAGTTACCTTTTCAGCCAGAGCTCTGTTGTCTTTTCCAGCTGATTCCTCGCCAGGCCCAACCTCTGGACAAGTGGCCACACTCTGCTTCCTGTCACAGCGGGGCAGCAGTTTAGTGACCTATCATCTTGATTTATGGCCACACAGACCGCGGAAGCTCTGGTGTTTGGTGCCATCTCCCTGAACCTCGGTCGCTCTTGCCATCTAAAGTGGGCCCACGTGGTTAGGGCGCTCTCTGCACCCCCAGCAGAGCACAGCTGTCCCTGGGGCTCTAGGGGTGCTGAGTCCCCTCGTCTCTCCAGGTTATGCTGGTGGAGTCTTCAGGCTGATCGTGCAGACCACCCCGCCGTGGAGAAAAGGAGTCCCAGGGCTTCTCCCAGCACCAGCCATTAGTTGGCCCAGATGTTAATCACAAGAACTGTATCCAGGTGGCCAAGCTGGTGGACAACTGACCCAATCTGTCTAAGTATTTCTTTGGAGTGCTGAGTTTTAGTTCAAGATAGAAATAGCCTCCAGTTCTGTGAGTTTTCATCCTTAGAAGGGTTCAGAGTAAGAGCATCACAATCATTTTATTGATCAAAATGTTAAATACTTTATTGCCCAATTTGTATCTTTAAATTGAGGCATGTGAGTCAAATAAAATGATTAATCTATCCAAAAATGTAGTAGAAAAATAAAAAAATAGACAACTGAACAATTAATTAAAATGTTTGATGGAAAAACGACTAGCATATAGTGGGGTTAGATGTAGCCATATCAATAATTGTATAAGCTGTAAGTGAATACCTCAATTGGAAGGCAGAGATTGTCAGATTTAAATAGAAAATAATTAAGCCCTGTGTGCAGTCTCTAAGAAACTCAACTTGACTAAAAATATTTTAAAACATAAAAATAAAAAATGAAGGAAAGGCACACCGTGTTTGCTAGTTGTTAGTTTATTGCCCTCAGCACAAACTTTATTCCTCTTTTGGTTTTATTTTGTTTTTGTTTGTTTGCTTTTTGAGACAGGGTCCTGCTTTACAGCTCAGGCTGGCCCTGAGCTCACTATGGAGCCCAGGCAAGCCTCGAACTCGGCAATCCTCCTGCCTCTGCGTCCCGAGGGCTGGGATGACAGGCGTGAGCCACCACGCCCGGCACAGATTTTATTCTTTATAATCTCCTGTGTAAGAATCAATCTGGGATCTCGTGACGAACTTTTTATTTTGCCAACTGAAGGCACTGGAAACACACAGCAGCAGGAAGGAGCAGGTGCTGGGAGAGCTCGGTTTTATTTTTATTTATGGATCGGGTGCCGGCGAGAGCGGGCCCGTCTCTCCCTCGCAGGGGCTGCGGGGCTTGGCTTTCTCCAGCGCGGCTGCCCCCACGTCCCCAGCGTGCGCACAGGGCACAGGCAGAGCCGGACTCTGCGCCCAGCGTCCCTGCCGCTCCTCCCGCAGGGCCCAGGGGGGGCCGCCTCCCTGCCGCTGCCCGCGGGTTCGCGTGGGCCTCGGTGCGCTTTCAGGGGTCCTGCTGAGCCTCCGTCCTGGGCGGGCCCTGCGCCCCAGGGAGGCGAGGGCGGGCCTTCCTGGCCTTCCCACTTCACCTGTCTGTCAGGTTAGGGAGAACAAAGGATGTCTTGCCCCTGTCCTCTCACCCCAATCAACACAGAAGGTTTCTGACGCCAAGATGTGGCTCTTTGTTTGTTTGAGACAGAATCTCACTCTACAGTTCAAGCTGGCTTTCGTCTCACTACGTATCTAGATTCGCCTCCAACTCACAGGGATCCTCCTGCCTCAGCCTCCCATGTGCTGCGATTACAGAGGTGTGTGCCATCACACCCAACTGGATGTGGCTATTTCTCCCGCTCAGCAAGCAAGTTTGCAACAGAAGACACCCACCCAGATGTTGTTGAATTCAATTAAATTCTGACATTAACCTGCGGATAGCGTTGGATCCCACAGATGGATGGCTCAGTCCCCAGACTGTCTTCTTCCACTTTCGCTGACAGTTGCTTATGATGTTTCTCACTAGCTGCCTATGAATCGAGAGCTCTACAGAGTCCTCCTCGGCTTGGGTTGGTTTGCTTCGGTGGTGCTGTAAGGAGTCTCTCACCCCCACCCGTGCTTTTCGTGTTAAAGTCTCAGTCCCAAGTATGGGCCTGTTATAAATTGGGCACGGTTGGGTGCAGAAGGAGATCTTCCAGTCCTTCAGGGGGGTACCCTCAGGCGGGTGGTGGGACCCTGCCCCACTCCTCCATCTCTTTCCCCTCCCAGCCACGAGGTGACTGGTTTTTCCCACCCCATGCTTCGGCGTGCTGCCGTGTAGAATCCACAGACAAAATCAGGCAGGAGCGGAGACCTGTGGGACTATGAACTAAGAGAAACCTTCCCTCTTTGTAAGGTGATTGTCTTGGGTGTCTTTTATACCAACAGGAAGCTAACTGATACACATCTCCCATGACTCTGGGAAGTGTATTTAGTGGTCTAACGCAAAGGACATCACAAAGGAAGTAGACGAAGAGGTGCATAGGGTGGGCCATGGAGCTTCTCTGCCCTCTCAGAACTCCCCACCCTCTGAGAATTGGCTGTCTGAAACTCTTCCAACTTGTCCTTTTCGGGATTCATGAAGTTGTGTTTCCACAGTCCTGACATATCCCAATTCATAACAGGATATGCCAGAGCGACTGGACCCCAGCAAGGCCTGTCTGTCCAGATACTTCCTGGCCTGTGCCTACGCACTCCTACCAGAAGACGGGGGGCCCGAGTCCCCTGGAATGAGGAAGGGCTCCTAACTTTCTCCCGGGCGACGCAGGTCAGACTTTCCCTATGGCCATGTCCACCGCAGAATGACGGGCAGATTACTTTCTCTGACTGACCTTGGAGAAGAGAAGCTTTATTTCCAGGGCCTACCTGGGAGCTGTAAGCCTGGAACTGTGGACTAAAACACCATAATATCACACCGTGTAAGACAGTTTCCTGAGCCCTCCCGTGCCCCGGTATTAACAGTCTTTCACTTTGTTAACTTTGTAAAGTCCTGAGCCCTGGGAATTTCTGGCCGGGTAAGACATTTTGCTTCCTTCCAAATCTGTAGATCTGGGGCCTGGAGAGAAGGAAGGGTTTCCGTTCCTCTCCCTGGAGCATCAACAGGAGGGGTCCTCGGCCGCCGCTGTCTCCTTTGCCCGACAAGTTTGACGGCGATCCAGGAGAAGGCCATGGGGAAGCCCTGCAGAGCGGCAGGGAGCCCGTCTCACTGTGCAGCTCGCAAGAACTGTAAATGGTGCCTTTTCCCAAGTCAGACTTCAGGCTCTGCCTGCTTTTAGAAGAGCTGGCTCATCCTCTCCTGCTCTGCCGAGAGCGAGTTGCTCAGGAGCCTCAGACACCTGATGGTCCCACGAAAAACCGCTATTTATTTTATTCTCATCATCAGGGAGGAAACATTATCACGTAGCTCTCAGCCTCCTAGGCGCAAGTGGGACTCAAACGCCACTTAAATAGAACTTCAGCTTGTACGTCCCGCGTCTTCAGTGGCCTTTCCCTCCCTTCCTTCCTTTCTTCACTCATCGGCCCAATCCAGCGCTGACTTGTGAGCAGTGGTGCAACGAAGCCTGAGTAATCTGGGACTACTGTCAGTTAGAAATCAGTTTAAAACTTCGCTTTTATAAAAGAAAAGGGTGCCGGGCGTGGTGGCTCACGCCTGTCATCCCAGCACTCGGGAGGCAGAGGCAGGAGGATTGCTGAGTTCGCGGCGGCTTGCCTGGGCACCATAGTGAGCTCAGGGCCAGCCTGAACTACAAAGTGAGACCCTGTCTCAAAAAAAAAAAAAAAGGAAGATGTCCTTATTTAAAGTAATTTTCTGCCCAAAATGAGGATGAGGATTTTTTTCTCCCTGCCAATGATCAAATTAATCTTTTATTTTTAAAAAAGGTAGCTCATAATGAATCAGTTTGAAGAGACACTCAAAAAACTCAACAAGGTCTCCACCTGAGGTCACGTTAACATAGGAACCTCGCAGGAGCCACTGTTGTTTTGCCTTCTGTTGATGAGGTCACGTGTGGTCAGGCTGTCTGGACATGTCCTGCCACTCTTTCCTGACAAGGAAACCCCATTCTCCTCCATACGGGAAGCAGTCTGTGACGCTGGCTCCGCCGGCTCTGCTGGCAGTGACTCCTTTCCCCTCTGAGGACCCGAGAAGCCTGTTTCCCTCCTCCAGATGGCAGGGAGCCACCCACGTTCCCGCCACGGGCCGCGAGGTGTGGTGGGCCCGGAAGTCTCCGCCAGCACCTCCTGCATCCTGTGCTACCGAGCCAGATGGTCCTGGGACGCTGGGACGGCCCGACCCATCTGCCCTCTCCGCCTGTGCATCTCAGGATGCAGGTGGTCTCAGGGCACGTGCCAAGGAGCAGCGGGCCTCCTGGCCAGGTCACCTGGGTACTGATGCAGACACTCACCGAATCTGGAGGGCAGTGTGAGGCGCAAGCCGGGACCCAGACGTAAGGACATGGGAGTTATTGAAGAGCTGCGACAGCACATGCTCAGAAGTTCCGACCCAGAAGCACCAACGAAAGGATTAGGGACCATGGATGTGCGGCTCTAACCAAGGAGAGCCTGAGCTTTGAGGCAAAGACTTGGGCAGAACTTTTCTTTCTCTTCTGTGGTTTCTGTTAAGTTAGAGGCGAGTTCCAAGTCACCGACAGTCGGGCCACAGAGGTGCACACCCCTGAAAGTCAGTGCGCCGTTTGAGGGCACGTCTGGAAACAGAATACTGTGGAAATGCAGACGATTGTCCGGGGATTTCTGAAACGGACACCTAAGGTGCTCTTTCAGGATAATTGAAGAGAATTTGCTTGCCCAGAGAAGGTCGCTCAGGTTGGATCAAATCCCCATGAAAATCCATGGCACGCATGGGGAACTGAGAAGGCGGAGTTTTATGGCTTGTATCTAGGAACCCCCAACCCCCCAGTCACGCAGAGCTGGCTGGATCTAGGGTACGTGATACTAGGATTAAGAGCGTATGGCACTGCTGGGCGTGGTGGCTCACGCCTGTCATCCCAGCACTCAAGAGGCTGAGGCAGGAGGATTGCTGAGTTCGAGGCTTGCCTGGGCTACAGAGTGAGCTCAGGGCCAGCCTGAACTACAAAGTGAAACCCTGTCTCAAAAACCAAACCAAAACAAACAAACAAAAAAAAGAGTGTGTGGCACTAAATTGGTCCACTGATTGTTCTAGCTTCATTCTGGGTGCGGATGGCATAGCCCACACTGCTTATAGCTAGGATGAGACAGGAGGAAAAAGGAGGCTGCTGCTTGCTGCTTTCTGCCAACCCTGCCATGGACTGTTTCTCCCTCTGCCATGAGCCAGCTGACGACAGACTGAAACCTCTATAAATTGCCAGTGTAAACCTGTCCTTCTTTAACTTGCAGGTGATGGATATTTTGTCCCAGCAACAAGAAAGTACACCAAACTGAATCACTTTGATTTAGTGCTATCGACGTTACCAAGCATTGTAGGCCTGAAAAAAATGGAAGAAGGTGAAGCGATGTTTGTATGCTGGAAAACTCAGTGTGACGGCAGAGTCTAGAGAGTGTGTGGAGGTTGATTAGGAGACAAATTGGGAGCAGGGAATCTGGCAAAGAGGCGATTTCATTGTACCCTGTGGCAGGCGACGGGGAGAGGGCCCAGGGGAATGCTGGTGGACAAAGCGCATCCACAGCTTCGCTTCTCTCTTCTGGGAGAGACTTCAGGCTTCTCTTCTTGGGAAGCAGTTTACTTGGAACTTTAAGACAAACTCAGTGAGGTTTCACGACAGTCGCCTCTCGTTAGAAGCCAGAGCACAGCCGCTTCTGACTATCTTGGAGGATCTTTCCGCCTTCCTTGATGAGGTGTTTTGCAGACACTCACCACTTACAAGCCACTAGCCATTGCACGGAGTCATGTGCACAGAGTGTGAGTAGGTGTGGACGCAGTGACGTTTTCTCCTCCTTTTTTACACCCGTCTTTTGCTTTTTAGCACAGGATATGTCCGAGCATACCCCTATGATGGGCAAGAAGAGCCTTCCCAGGAAAGGAAAGAGAGGGTCTCCCACACTGTTTAAACCTCCTATTTATGGTAGAGGTGAAGACATCTCCCCAAATTGAACACCACCAGAGCATTGTGACTACCTCATTTCAGATTACATTCACTGTATTCACTTTTCTTTGTTTTTTATAAAAATATGATTTCTCAGTTGACAGAAAAAAAAACCCAAGTGGATCTTAAAAGCAGCTTAGGAATTGAAATGGTCCCCAGGGCATAATGCTTTGATGAATTGGGATTAAGCAAATCAGACAGATCTCAAATTTTCATTGAAATAGATGTGTATGTATCATAACTGGACAATTTATCATAAAAAAGGAAACTTTTTCAGTTCTTAGAACAAATACAATATAAAACATCACAATAAGCAACATATAAATAGCTTTTCTTCCTCATAAATCTATCGCACAGATGTGCATCTGTACACAGAGGTATTGTGCCACTCAGTATCTGCAGCAAAGGGATATTCATTCATAGCTGGGTTGGGGCCCATTTGTAATCCCAGTATTCTGGAAAACTGAGGCAGAAGGTTCTTGAGTTCGAGCCCAGTTTGAATAGTTTAACAGGTTAGTGAGACCCTGTCTCAAAATAAAACTTAGAAAAGGCTGGGCATGTGGTTCACTCAGTGAGAAGGTCCTGATTTCAACTTCCAGAAATGTATGTTTCAATCCTTGAGACTGTTTTCTGTGCACAGTAAATATATACCTGAAATGTCTCTAGACACTAGCATTGTGTTACTATAGTAAAACCACTCCCCTGAAAAATAAATTCAGTGTGACATTTTGAGGAATTTTATATTAAAAATAAATATTGGAGCCGGGCATGGTGGCTCACGCCTGTCGTCCCAGCCCTCAGGAGGCAGAGGCAGGAGGATTGCTGAGTTCGAGGCTTGCCTGGGCTGCATAGTGAGCTCAGGCCAGCCTGAGCTACAAAGCGAGACCCTGTGTCAGAAAAAAAATAAAATAAAACTTGAACATTTGCCACAGTTTTTGCTCACATCTGGTGCGTAGAAGATCCTCTGAGCAGCGTCCCTGGCAGGGCCCTTCATGAGTGTCTCGGACGCAGTCCCAGCACAGTCCACGCACGTGACAGTTCTACCTGGGAAGCTGTCTCGTGGGCGCCTCCCTTGTGGCCTCCAAATGCTGCCAGGTGACCGTCCGAACCCAGTGAGTTCTCTCTCTGCCTCTTCTTCCTGGCTTGAGACGCAGCTCGGGGGCGGATGACTTGGCATTTATAATTCTCCTCCACTTTGAGTGACCTTTTTGCAGAATGTCTTGACACCTGCCTTGAGAATCACCTGGGGAAGATGACGCTTGGGCCTCCCTGCAGGGCCAGGCAGCTGCCTTCCTGCCCGTCCAGCTGGCCTCTCGTGTGGGAGGAAACCAGTCATCCCAACCCAACAGGCGCAGCACCACCCTGGTGCCCTCTGGTTTGGTCCCTGGACAACCCGGCGCCTCTGCCGACCAGCATAGCCGTCAACAGGTGAGGGCATCTTCTGAGCGCTCAAGTCCTCCAGATCCGGCCGAAAATCCCGCATCACCGAGATGCAAGGTCTCCTTGCCTTGGGCGCTAGGTTTGTGGAGACGTCCCAGGGCCTCATGCAGACGAGGTGGGGCTTCTTTTCTCACAGGGGGTTGAGCAGGAACGTGTGACGCTGGGGTTACGGGTTGTGCTTGCTGAACCACTGCATGGGAGCCATTAGTTAATCACCACCCAAATTATGGAGGGTAACGTAAAAGGGTCAGAAAGACGCTGATCAACTCTCCCTTGCTGCTGTTCCTGTGGTGTGGACCCCACGAACTGCCTCTGTCTTTTGGTACCTTTGCTGCCCTGTGGCACCCTGTTTTTTCTCCTCTGTGAGGCCTGTCTGCCACGCCAGCCGTGGAGCCAGCTGATTACGGACTGAAACCTCTGTGAATTATAAGCCAAATAAACCCCACACCCCCCTCCACTTTGGGTGTTGGGTATTTTGTCTCAACAATGAGAGAAAAGCAGCTGATGCATTGGGTAACAAAAGACTGTAAACTTTTGCAGAGAATTTGGAATTTGTTAAGTTGTTGGGAAATCGCAGAGCACAGCACACTTAAAGATTCCTCCACCTGTCAGGTACACAAATAAGTAGGCGAGTATGTACTGCTCGACCTCGTCACGACCATAGGTTCAGAGAATAACATTTCCAGAAGTACCGGTGGGAGGGCGGGGAGTCCTCTGGCCCCCCAGCCGCGGCTGTGAGATAGGCGGATAGGTAGATTGCAGATAGAGGGATGAAACAGTATTAAGAACAGATGTGAGCCACCATGCCCGGCATTGTGGTGTGTGGTACTGATTGTTGGTGGGCATGAGTCACCACATTTGGGATTTTGTATGTGGTTATGGGGGATCGAACCAGGGACCTCGCACTTGCTAGGCAGGCACTGGAACCTCTGAGCTAAGTCTCCAGCCCCAACGGTATTAAAACAGATGAAACTACCACACTCTAGTTTCTCTTCAGATTGTATAAATCTACGATGAATTAATTCAGATGAAATTAATTTAGATCTACGATGAAATTCATTTAAATCTACGATGAAATTCATTTAGATGAAACTAAATTAAAAGTAGAGTGAAAGAAAACATACAAAGCAGGTGGGTGGGAAAGTTTGGGACCCGCACAGCCAAGTGTAACTTATGCCAAAGTGTGAGCATTCATATTTGTTGTTAGGGCCCCAGATATCTACTATGTTACTAACACACACACACACACACACGACATTCATAGAAGAAGGTCCTGGTCTAGGATGATTATGGTTATCAACTCATATAACTATAGGAAAGCTTAATAAATACGAAGTCCTAGAGATCTTGTTTTTCTTTAGAGAAATTTTCTCTTTGAGAGTAAAGAGATCATATAAACATGTAAATTGTTGGGGCCCCAATAAATGAAGGAAATTAAGAAAGTACTATCGGTGAATAGCACAATATTTATTCAATGAATAAAATCCAGATGAACATGGTTGGGCGTGGTGGCTCACGCCTGTAATCCCAGCACTCAGGAGGCAGAGGCAGGAGGATTGCCGAGTTCGAGGCTCGCATGGGCTACATAGTGAGTAAGCTCAGGGCCAGCCTGAACTACAAAGCAAGACCCCCCTTCCCAAAAACAAAAACAATCAAAAACCCACATGAACACTGTTTTGGAACTATGAACACATGTAGGTGAATTTCTCAGTTCAACCACTAGATGGAAGCAATCTCCCCAAAATGGTTTTGCATCCACATTTCTTGTTTGTCTTTTAATGCAAATATTTCTCCAATATTTAGGACCTAGCTTACATTTAGGAATATATGCTATGATTGTTGCATACAATGAAACAATGCATATTTTTGAAAAAGCAGTTTATTGTATCACAGTGACGCACACATGCGTTAAAAAGGCAAATCTATTTTCTGCCACAGAGCATTTAAAAAAGATTACACGGGAACAAAATGGGGTAACGAGAGACACGCAAATCCTGGAAATGAATTATCTACCTAACACACAGGGAAGAGTCGCTGCTCAATTTTAACACCTCTGAAGCCGAATTCTTCAGGATCCTGGTCGGTCTGTCTGTCTGTCTGCCTGCCTGCCGTCTCTCCTCTGTTGCACTGTGTTCATCCTGTGCACGTCTCCTTGAGACCCGCATCCCACCGTCCAACGGCATCTTTACTTCCGTGTCTTCCAGGCTCACTGGAAAACTCCCGGTGGCTCTGAACCTGGCACTGTAACTGCCACCCTCAGGAAAACCATGACTATTTCCCGGTGAACCCCAAACTTATCTAGCTATGTGTACAACAGCTGCCTGTGGACCATGAAGCTTCTGGCAAAAATCCATCACCAGAACTGTCGTCTCCATCTTGCCTGTGGCTTTCTAGCCCTGTCCATATCCGCGCAGGTGCTAATGCTGCAACAAACCTCCAGAGACCGGTAAACACCCGGCGCTTATTATACCGCTTGCGGGTGTGGCAATTCTCTTTCAAGTTGCTGTTCAATTTTATGCCGATAATGTAGTGGGAAAAGTATAGATATAGATCAATGATCTTATTTCAGAATTTGCTACAGCCATTTTATGATTAATAAGTAGTGACAGCCAAGTGTAACTTATGCCAAAGTGTGAGCATTCATATTTGTTGTTAGGGCCCCAGATATCTACTATGTTACTAACACACACACACACACACACACACATACACACACGACATTCATAGAAGAAAATAGTTAGCGATGGATTCTGGAGCGAGTCTGAGCAGTGTGTGGAAGCAGACCCTGCTTGCTGACGCTTTTGAGAACCCGAGGCAGTGAAAGCGGCCCCTGCGTCCCAGGGCGGTGGAGTTCTTCCAGCAAACGCAGCAAAGCAACCTAATCTAAGCATGTGGGGTCTGTGAAAAGTACCTCGTTTTTATTTGTGTGGAACGTTTGGGGTTTTTTGAAAGTTTACCCAGTGTCGGGAGTTACTGTAAAAGTGCTTAAACCCGCTCGTTATGCCATAAATCCCACTGTACCGCAAGTGGCTCATAAACTGTGTGCAGTAACAGCGCTCGCAAGGCCAAGGCGAGTAGTTGCCTCTTGAGTGAGCGTCACAGCGGGAAACGGGTGGTTACGCACTTGTCTTCCAGATGGACAAACATTCACTGCCCTTTAGGTCATAGCTACAGCATTTACTTTATTTTTTTACTTACTTCTAGTAAGATGTATTAGATTATAAAAAACATTTTCATATTGTGGTGGTAGACAGGAGTTAAAAAACCAGTAACCATTTATATAATTCACAGTTTGTGACAGACAATGCAAATGTTGTCTTATTTTTTAATACATAAAAAACTAGGCCAGATGTGGTGGCACATGCCTGTAATCCCAGCACTTACGAGGCTGAGGCAGGAGGATCACCATGAGTTTAAGGTCTGCCTGAACTCCATAGTGAGACCTTGTCTCAAAAACAAACCAATGGGCCGGGGATTTAGCTCAGTGGTTCCAGTGCCTGCCTAGCAAATGCAAGGTACTGAGTTTGATCCCCGGTCACCACATACAATGCTGGGTGTGGTGACTCACACCCGCCAGCCATCAATACCACATACCACAGTGCGGGCGGGGAGGCTCACGCCTGTCATCCCAGCACTCGGGAGGCAGAGGCAGGAGGATTGCTGAGTTCCAGGCTTGCCTGGGCTACATAGTGAGCTCAGGGCCAGCCTGAACTACAAAGCAAGACCCTGTCTCAAAACTAACAAACAAAAACAATGAAGAAACAAATAAATGGATCCAGAAACTCATGGATTTAATGGCTTACTTAAGATCATACAGCAAACCATGTGACACACTTAGCTTCCAGCTCTGGCCTCCAGATCCCGAACTCCACATTCTTCAAATTTATCAAGATAAAAAAGCTACAAACCAAAGTGCTTCATTTCATTTCTGTTATTTAAATGTCACATTATTACTTATTTTGAGATTTTTTTCCTATTTGAAAAATGAGAATATTAATGTCTATTTATTTTATTTGACAAAATTGCTATGGGATATTTTTAAACACTATTAAATCCTACTAGAGGAATTAATGGGATTTCTCAAAATGTGTATGTAGAATATCACTGATCCTGTTGACTCGTGACTCTAGGATCACGAGTGGGTTTTAGGTTATGGAGCTAGAGAGTGTTTTTAGCTTATGAAAGACTTAACTTAGATCACAGGTATGAAAAGCATGAGGTGTGAAGTCAGATAAAATCAAACTCGGACACTACTCAGACATTTATCAATAATGTGGCCAAATTTCTCATACTTTCCAAACATCCATTTTCTGATCTCTAAGATCAAGATTTCCACATTCCTTATTATTAGTAACACTAAATGTCACGCATGTCTGTTTGGGGGCAACTTTAAGTTAAACAATGGATAGATTTTAGAACTTTATTTTAATTTGCATTATACAGCAGGAATCTTAACATCAACAAATAGTTCCTATTCTGGGTTTAAAAAACAAATCTCTGAATAGCACTGTGTATGAATTTAGCCTCCAACTACACAGCGGGACTCCTCACTCGAGGTCACTGCTCACATTTCCGCAGTGGGGTGCGCTTGGCCAGGCTCTGCCACGTGAAACCTGGGGACCCTTGTGTGCTGCGGGTGGCCCGAGTTTCTCGGTTACTCACTACAAGGCTCCACGAAGACAACACAGTTCCCCTAAATAACCGGGAAGCCGGAAATCACCACCTCAGCACCGCAGTGGCACACCCAGACAATCCTGTGAGCGGGGCGCACGCGCCGCGTCTGCCTGCGTGAGTGAGTAAACGCGCACGCGCACACGCGTGCCCAGAGCGGCTCGGGACGGGCGCGCAAACTGAGGACGCCCCCGCGGCCCAGGCGCGGCCTCCCCGGTGCGTCGCGACAGCCCGAGGCGAACGATCCGGGATTCGGTCGCCAACAGGAAAAGCAGCGCCGGCTGCGGCCGAGCAGAGACGCCCTGGGGAGCAAACGCTGCTCGCGGGGGCCGGGTCGGGTCCAGATTTCCGGCGTGGGCTTGTTCTCACTAGGATGACCGCGCACGACACGGCCCTCGAGGCCGGGCACGAACACACGGGCGGGAGGTGGATGCCTGGCGGGGGCACCAAACCCCAACAGCCGAAGCTGCCGCGGGACGGATCGGTTCGGCTCGCAGCGTGGCCAGCGGCGGGAGGCGGCGGGGCGGCGTCCGTCGGTCCCTGGCGACCCGCCCAGGCTGCCCGCCCACACCCGGCGGGGACGCGCTCGGATCCCAGCCCGGCACACCCCGGATCCGGCCGGCTCCCCAGCGCTGAGGGCAGAAGGCTGCGGGAGACATCTGTGCCCGCCTTGTAACGCTGACTCTGCGGGCTGCACACAGTGCCCGGCCCTGGCACTGCAGCTCGGAGACGAGGCCCTTTCAAAGACTTCTGGCGAACAACTCTCCACCTGCTCACAGGCGTGACCACCCAGACGCGTGTGCAGGGCATGCTGGGTAAACACCGAGTAAGCATTTAGCCCAAGTCTCGGGGATCTGAACACCAGGCTGAGCTGTGGTCACAGCTGAAGGACAAAAGTGACCAGGAAAAGAGCAAGAGGGAAGCGCAGCATACAGAAGGGTGAGAGGTGGTTAGAAAGCAAGCTTTCTGCCGGGCGTGGTGGCTCACGCCTGTCATCCTAACACTCGGGAGGCAGAGGCAGGAGGATTGCTGAGTTGGAGGCTTGCCTGGGCTCCATAGTGAGCTCAGGGCCAGCCTGAACTACAAAGCGAGACCCTGTCTCAAAAAAAGAAAGAAAGAGGGCCGGAGGGTTAGCTCAGTTGTTCCGGCGCCTGCCTCGCAAGCGCAAGGTCCTGAGTTCGATCCCTGGTAATCACATATAATGCTGGGTGTGGAGACTCACTCCCACCAACAATCAATGCCGCATACCACAATGCCGGACGTGGTGGCTCATGCCTGTCATCCCAGCACTCGGGAGGCAGAGACAGGAGGATTGCTGAGTCTGTGGCAGCTTGTCTGGGCACCATAGTGAGCTCAGGGCCAGCCTGAACTACAAAGCGAGACCCTGTCTCAAAACAAACAAACAAAAACAATGAAGAAACAAATAAATGGATCCAGAAACTCATGGATTTAATGGCTTACTTAAGATCATACAGCAAACCATGTGACACACTTAGCTTCCAGCTCTGGCCTCCAGATCCTAAACTCCACGTTTTTCAAATTTATCAAGATAAAAAAGCTACAAACGGCCAGGCGTGGTGGCTCATGCCTGTCATCCCAGCACTCGGGAGGCAGAGGCAGGAGGATTGCTGAGTTTGAGGCTTGCCTGGGCTCCATAGTGAGCTCAGGGCCAGCCTGAACTACAAAGCGAGACCCTGTCTCAAAAAAAGAAAGAAAGAGGGCCAGAGGGTTAGCTCAGTTGTTCTGGCGCCTGCCTCGCAAGCGCAAGGTCCTGAGTTCGATCCCTGGTAATCACATATAATGCTGGGCGTGGAGACTCACTCCCACCAACAATCAACGCCGCATACCACAATGCCGGACGTGGTGGCTCACGCCTGTCATCCCAGCACTCCGGAGGCAGAGACAGGAGGATTGCTGAGTCTGTGGCAGCTTGTCTGGGCTCCATAGTGAGCTCAGGGCCAGCCTGAACTACAAAGCGAGA